>SIJG01000004.1:3295211-3483010 GCA_023374025.1 Heterodera schachtii
AAGGAAATTGCGCACAAAAATGTCGCTAGTCCACCCGAAAGGAGAAAAAGACGCAACTTTTGACCGTAATTCATTCAAAAGGGACAGGAAAAATACACCGACAAAATGGCGCAAAATTTTGATCAGAAACACGGGTCAAAAGTGATCAATTTTTCCCCAAATGATCATGTCCTATTGATCAATTTTCGAAACAACAAGACAGAGTGGCTGCAAGGAAAAGTTGTTGAGAGGCTTCACAAATCGCCCACATATCGTGTTTTATGTGCCTGTTCTGCGTCGCGTTGTTCATTGGCACGCAAATCAGCTAAGGCGACGCCATCTTTTGGAAGACGAAGCCGAAAAGGAGGCAACTCAAGTGGAAGAGCCCCCGCCGGTTGTTGAACCGCCTCGTCCGCCTCGACAAAATCAGCCAGCCAATTCTCCATTGGTTGTCCGCCGATCAAGCCGAGTGAAAAAGCCCCGCCAATTTTATTCGCCATCAAAATGAGAAAAAAAAAAAAAATTTTTTGGCTTAAACCCTACGGGTTCGAATTTAAGAGGGGAGGTGTTAGAGAAAAGAACAATTCAAATGGTTATTGATTAGGTGTATGACCCCACGACTTCACCATCTTCTCCCCCTCCCTTTCCCATAATTCAGTTGTTATATTGTGCCCACCAAATTGACCTCCCAATTGATTGTCTGTATTTATTTATTATTTATTTCGTCGGCAAATAAACTTATTTAATTTGTTATCTTCGGACATAACACAAAGCATGAGGCCGCAGTTGAACAACAGATGAAAAAATCGCGACATACCGACTGAAAAAAGAATTGGGGAAATGAAAAATGAATGGAAAGGGAGGGAAAAGCATCAAAGCGAGGGAAGCCAAAGTGTAAATTTTATTTTAAATCCAATGAAGCTAATTGTAAGCCTCAAAATTAAGTGAATTTGGAAAAATTTAAAAGTTAAGCAAAAGTAATGTAAAACATCAGAAAAAAAAGGAAGAAATAATAAACGTACGGAATTTCGGAAGGCATTTGCAGCAACAAAATGACCAGAGAAAATATCGGAAGAATAATGAATGAACGTGGAATGAGGAGGAGGAGTAGAAACAATGGCATTTTTATCACGAATATGGTATCAGACTTGCAAAAATCATTGATCCTATCATTGATTTTGAAAATCATAGATTTTCGAAATTTTGTCAATGTGTCCAAATGTTCCTAAAAATTGATTATTGGCAAGGTAATGTTTTGTGTGATTGTTCTATTATCATCTCATTGGCTAATAAAAAAGGTGCTAGGTCGAAGGACAAAAAGTGCAAAAGTTGCTAAGTTTTTGACTAAATCCACTCATAACTTTTCTCAGATGTACAATCTTAGTATTAGAGCTCGACATTTTAAACAAAACCTAACCAGCAGTATTGGCCGACAAAGAAAGGGTAAAACTAATGAATTTTCAATCCCGGCCAGGTCCCGGTACTTCCAAATCCCGGACTCTAATTATTAAATGTTTGTAGGTTGCGGCTGCTATGGAGAACAACAATCTGATGCAGACAATCAACGCGTGCTTGCGTCCGAGAGAATTCAATGAATGAAAAATGAATTTGTAATAGTAAAAACAAAACAATAAATGCTATTTTAAAAGTCGTTTTTTTTTTTTTTGGTTTTGTATTCATTTCCATATTTTTGCTTTTATTTTTTTCATTTTTACCATTTTATTTTTCCATTTTCCCCTCTCTCTCTTTCTCTCTCCGCAAAATGTATAACTTTTTGGGAATTGTTTAATCGCTAAGCAATAGCTTAGAAAAAGCTTCTAAACATGTTAAGCTTTCGAATGATACCAACAATGTTGGATTTGGATTACAAAGAAAAAAAAGTTATAGAACGTTATATTGGAAAAACACGCTGGGGCCGAACCGTGCCGGCCGAATCGTGACGGCCGAACTGAGGTAAACCGCATTCTATGACCATTTTTTATTTGAAAAAGACGACAGATCAAAGAACATTAATATTTTTAGTGCTAAATTTCTGTAAATGGTAAATAGGATGTTGTAGTCTATATATGATTAATCATATTATTTGGGTGCTTTTTTTCATGTGAAAAATTGTTAACACAGCCCAAAATCACCTACGATGCTACAATTTTGATCACTCCCGATCAGCCCTGAAGGAGTGATCTGGTCACAGTATTGTAAAAATGAAATGCAATTCGATACCATAAAAATTTTGAGTTTTTTCGACAAAAAATTTAAAGCTTAAAAATATATGTCGTGGGGATTTCGTGAACATGTCTCATTGTCAGAATTGTAATGATCGCGACAAACATTCACGGAATGCTGGTCTGCCGAAGTTGCTTAAATGCTCTGCTAATTCACCAATTGGTCAATGGTCGTCAATGATTGAACAGCTAAAGCGGTGATTATCCCAATTTCATTGGATTTTCTCTATTTTTTTGTGCCATTTTTAGGCATTTTCTAATGCTTCTTCTCCGGTTACTTTTCGCATTCATTTTTGGTCCTCTTCTCCGCTTCACTCTGTCGTGCCATTTGATCTGATCAACGAACTGACTGGAGAGAAATTGACACTTCAACAATCAGCAAATAATTGTTGGCTCAGCCGTTCGAAAGTGTCTGTACTGGTCGATGGCAATTTTGTGCAATTTCCACTGCCGGACCATTTGTTGCCCAACAAATTTCGCATTAAGGACCTTCAGATTGAGTAATTTTAAACTTTTGTGTTTATTAAAGCATTTAGATATATTTCTTTAGGTACATTGACCGCTCCGTCATTTTAGGAACAAAAGTGAGAATTTTGAAAATTTTGAGTTTTCGACTTTTTGTTCGAATTCGGGTCCGGGATTCGAAATTGGTCTTTCGAATGATCGTTAATTGCTACGCTGATATTTTAATATAAAAATGCCTTTTTTTCTTCTCCGCCTCATTCCATTCATTCATTCGTTCACATTTCTGGTCATTTTGTTGCTACAAATGTCTTCAAGAAAAAAAGGGATGAGAAAATATTTGATATAAAAGATACATATATGTAATAATCAAGACAAAAGTTTCAGAATAAAAATGCCATTTTACGTCTCTTTTTTTACATTTTTTGTTGTCGCTCGATTTTCTTATTGTTTAGGAAAGAATTTTCAAACAATTATCTATTTATTCTGCTGATTGTGTCACCAATTATCGTAAAACGGCAAAAGTGTGCTAATTGCAGCAAAAAATGAACCGACGGTAAGGAAATTTTTATAAATTTCAAAATTTCCATTAATTTTTCCCGCATTTCAGTTGGATTTGTAGCGACGTTTGGATGGACATTCTCCCATCTTTTGAACGTGTTGAACTTGGTCTCACAATCGCATTACTTTCTGACCGTTTCGATGCTTTGGTTGACGCGCATTTCGGTGGAAAAAGCGAATTGACAATTTGGAGAGATGTCGAAATTCGCAAGGACAAAGGACCAGAACCGACACTGTCTGTTCTGATTGATGACGATGACAATTTGGTGGATTTTCCTTTGCCGGACCATCCGTTGCCAAACAAAATTCGTTTTTGTTTCCTTCAGATTGAGTAATTTTAAATTTTTTGTTTGTAGCATTTTTTTTATTTCTTCAGCTACATTGACCATTCCGTCATTGAATTTCTCCGTTCCAACAAGCAAATTTGGGACAGAAGTGGCACCAAATTGGAATTGTTTGTGCGTTCAGACGAAACCGAGGATGAACAGCGAATTTGGGATATTTTTGTCCGTCAGATTTGGCCCCTTTTTGTGACAAACATTCGTCATTTGCGCATTGACGATGGCGATGATTTGGACAAATTGCGTCGTCACACTTCGCCAACAATTCTCACTGATCTTTGTCAATTGAATTCAATCGATACTGATATTCTGTTGGCCGATGCGATTGGTGATGATGGGCCAAATGCTTCTGTCGGCCAAGTGTTGACCAAATGGGTGCACACGCCGAGCAAAAATGGCCAACCGAAGCGATTGCTTTGTGCGGATTATGACGAAGAAGTCAACTTAGATTGGGTCAACAGTTTCAAGGAGGTGTGTGTTTGGTCACAATTTTCAAAAACTTTTTTGTTTAGGCATTTGCCTGGGCCACCGCCTTTGTCAGCTACAAAATTGAGTTTGCATTGTGTAAAACATCAATTGAGCCATTTGAATCGATGAACGAACGAACCAAGGAAAAGCTGACATTGGAGAAAGTGTCACGTTATGGTGTTGGTGGTCATTGGCTGTTGAAGCGATGCCCAATTAGTGAAAAGGCGGCGGCGATTAAATGGGAAAACGACGAAAATTGGGACGACAATTTGAACGAAGTCACATTTAATTTGTGGAATGGCATCAATAAATCCATTGGGTGAGCAGCGACAGCAATTTTTGATTTTGTCGAAAAAAAAAAATAATAATTTTAGGCCATTGTCGCCACCAGCAGCGGAAGAAGAGAAAAAAGAAGCGGATGAAAGCAACAAAAATTTCATCTGAAATGTACGGAAATGATTAATTAATTAATTGTATTTGAGAAATGCTCGATCTCAATTTGTTGTTTATTTCCTCTCAGAAATGCTTTGTTAATTCTTTCGTTCTATAATATTACATATTTATTTTCTTTGTTTGTTGTGCATCATTAGTATCAATTAAAACCAGGGTTACCCTTTGTCCATATTTGTAAGATTTGCCCTTGTTTAAGCTCTTTGCCCTTATTTTAGTCTTATTTTTTGGATTCAGAAAGAAATTTAGATTTTAAATGATAATTTTTGAAAGAAATGTTTTTTGAAGCGAGTTCATCCAAAATCTTAACAAGATTTAGTTAAATATTCAAAGCATTTTCCTGGACCTGGATTTTCGCCGCCCCCTAAAAATTCTTATTCTCTTAAAAAATTGGCTCCAAATCGTAAAATTTTGTCATTTTTTGAACAAAATCGTTAAGAAATCCATTAAAAATTACAAAAATTTTCCGGCGGCGCCTATTAGAGGTGCGCCGTGACGCACCCGGTCACGGTTATCGTGAATTTCACGGGGTTTTCGATCACGGTCACGATTCATGGGGTCAATTCACGGTTTTTCCGTGAATAATTTATTTACTCTAGGTAAAATTGAAAATTTCAGACTTGCATAAGAAATTTGGTCAGTTTTTGGGCACAGTTTGCTAAGAAACAGAGCAAACGTTTCAAAAAATTTTCCCGGCGGCGTCTATCGGTACCGCCGGACTCTCTTCCCTCACCCATACGGATCTGAATGCGTTTGAATCCGATGACTTCGTTGGGCAACGGATTTTGCGGGATTGGCAATGGATTTCCATCGGAGAAAGATTTTTTATGAAATTTTCAAATTTTTTGCTTTATTTTAAATTTCTTTTTTTGTGGGGGCGTCGCCGTTTTTTGGCATTGTCCAAAAAGAACCAAAAAAGAATAGTGGCACAGCCGACCAACAGAAGAAGCACGGCACACAAACTGAAAAATGAATTTGATAAATTAATAAATGAAAGGGAAGCGAAAAGTCACAGCAAAATGTGAAATTTTAGTTCTTTTTGAATTTTTTTTGAAGCCGATTAAGCTAAGCATTAAAATTAGTTTCAAGAATTTTTATCTCCCAATTCTGCTGGTCAAAAATTGAACAAAAGGAAAAGCGGAAAATTTAAAAAAAGGGAATAATAAACGTACAAAATTTCTGAAGACATTTTTGCAGCACAAAGTGACCGGGAAATATAGGGAAGAATGAATGAATGAATGGAATGAGGAGGAGAACAGGAAAAAAGGGCATTTTTATACTAAAAATATTAGCGTACATTTGAGTACCGATGAGAAAAAATCATATAAAAGGCAGAGAAATTGACAGAAAATGTCATTTTCTGTAATCATAATTTACCACTACCTTATTATAATTATAAGTGTACTCAGCTAATTGGCGCAAAATGAACCGACGGTAAGGAATTTTTTTGTAATTACAAAATTTTCATTTACCCAATTTTTTCCATGTTTCAGTTGGATTTGTAGCGACGTTTGGCTGAACATTCTGCCCTTCTTTGACTATGCCCAACTCGGCCTCACAATGGCATTGCTTTCTTATCGTTTCGATGTTTTGGTGGACAAACATTTTGATGGCACAACGGAATTTACAATTTTGAGACAAATCATAATTTGCAAGGACAAAGCATCGAAACCGAAACTGTCTGTTCTGATCGATGGCACATTTGTGGAATTTCCATTGCCGGACCGTCCGTTGCCCAACAAAATCCGCTTTAATGACATTCGGATTGAGTAATTTTAAACACATTTTTGTATATTAAAAAACTTTTTATGTGTTTGTTTCTTCAGCTACATTGACCATTCCGTCATCAGTTCCAACAAGCATATTTGGGACAGAATTGGCACCAAATTGGCATTGTTTGTGCCTTCAGACAACCCAACTGATGTCCAGCCAATTTGGGATATTTTTGTCCGTCAAATTTGGCCCGCTTTTGCGACAAACATTCGCCATTTGGGCTTTCCCAATGCCAATCATTTGAACGCTTTGCTTCATCTCACATCGCCAACAATTCTCACCGATCTCATTCAATTGAATTCAATCCTTTCTGGTAGTCTGTGCCCCGGTACAATTGCTGATGCTTTTGATCAGCCAAATACAATAATTTCTGCCGGCCAAGCATTGGCCAAATGGTTACACGTGCCGAGAAAAGATGGTCTTCAGAAGTGGTTGAATTGCTACGAATTAATGGCATCCACAAATGCTGAATGGGTCTACAATTTCAAGCAGGTCGTCATCACATTTTCATAATATTTTTGGTTTTAAAATTGTATTTTGGGTACTTATACAGTTTGACCCACATAAATTTTGTTTTTAATGATAAAAATGTGTTTCCAGGGGTTTTCGGGGCTGCTGATCATGAATTTTTGGACTCTATTTGACGAATTTCCGAACCCTGACCCGAAATTCGAACATTTAATTGAACTTAAGAAATTTTGTTAAATTTTATTTGTTTTTTTTTTGAATATGTGTTGAATTATATGGCATCATAGAATTTCAGGTTAGGGGTTCGGAAATTCGTCAAATAGAGATGATCAGCAGCCCCGAAAACCCCTGGAAACACATTTTTATCATTAAAAACAAAATTTATGTGGGTCAAACTGTATTAGTACCGTATTTTGATTTTGTTTAGCTTTTTGTCCATGCCAGCACTTCTGTCAGTTACACCGTTCACTTCTATTTGCACGTGGAAACATCGCCAATTGTGCCATTTGAATTGGAGAATGACCGGACCAATGAAAAGATGACATTGGAGAAAGTGTCACATTATGGTGGTGGTGAATGGCTGTTGAAGCGATGCCCAATTATTGGGGAGAAGAAAGATGAAAATTCGGATGCCAATTTGAACAGTGTCCTTTTGTATTTGAATGACTTCCAAAATGCCATTGGGTAAGTGTAAGCATTGTTTAGTATCAATGGCATTTGCCATTGCTAAATTCCTTTTTTTAACCAATAAATTGCTTTTAATTTTTAGGCCATTGTCTCCTCCAGCGGATAAAAGTGACGAAAAAGTGTGCTCGAGTGCCGCGGGGCCAAGCAGTGATCAGCGCAATGAATGAATGGATTATTATTTGAAAAAAAAGATCGACCGATCCTTTTTTGGATTTCATAATTGAAATATAATTTATTCGTGTATTTATATTTGTGTGAAATGAAAGATTTGGACTTTTGCAGTTAACGAGAGAGAGAGAGCTTGGATTTTTGGAAAATCCCGGAAAGGATAAGCGGAATTTTGATCCCGGACAAGCTTAAGGGATTAAACAAGTCCCTTTTTTCGGTAATACTGGAGAATCTGGGCTCCGCCCAAAAAAATTATTTTTCTGTTATGAAAAGTTCAACCCTGGGGTTTCCGGGGTTTCTGATCACGAATATGATGTCAGATTTGCAAAAATCATTGATTTTATCATGATTTTGAAAATCTTAGATTTTTCGAAATTTTGGTCAACCTGGTCAAATGCTGCACTTTTTCGAGTGAGGCAACCATATATGATCAGCACTATTTATTAACCAATGAGATGATCATATAACAATCGCATAAAACATAAACAATCAACATTTATTACCCTGCCATGTTGGTCAAAATTTCTAAAATCTATGATTTTCAAAATCAATGATAAAGACAATTATTTTTGTAAATTCTGATATTAAATTCGTGATCAGAAGCACCGAAAACCCAGGTTCATTTTTTCACAAGAAAATTTTTTTTGGGTGGAGCCCAGATTCTCCAGTATTACCCTTTTTTCAAGCAGAACTTATCCGGCCTAAAAATTTTAATTTGCATCTGTTTCTCCAACACAGCAGCGATATTTTTAGCAACCTATTCAACAAAACGGCATTTATCCGCTGATCAGAGATCATGACAAACATGCCCAACATTGTTTCATTGGTTGTGCCAACTCTGGGCCGAAATGCCTTTGTCGCTGCAGTCAACGTCTGCGACCGGTCGCCACAATCACCGCCAGTCGCGGCGACGGCGTCAGTCGCTGATGTGCCATTGTCGCCGCCGCTGTGCGACGACAGACGAATCGCCGATGACTGCTTTGTTGCCGCTGCTGCGGAGATCCGTCAATCAGTGCCGGAAAAGCAGTGCGCGGGGAGTCCAACGGCACAGCCGTGCCGACGTACGCCTCGTACATGGACACACCGACGCTGCTGGGGACGTTCGCTGCAAGAGCAGGGGCCAATCACAATTACGAACGACAAACGACAAAACGGACGACAAACGACAAATTTGGCATTTGTCTCCGAATTTGTCATTACGACAAAAAATTATGTCGTTTGAAAAAGCCGTTTTTCCGTTTGTCGTTTGTCTCTGTCGTGTGAATTGTCATCCAATCATAATTGACAAAATCTACCGTAAACTTGTCGTTTGTCGACACTTTTTTAAGGATTAACCAACATTTAAGAGGAAGATGAAAAAAAAATTGAAAAATGGCAAAAAATTCTTTTCTAGGGGTTTTGGGTACGTAGATTCCGAACTAACATTTATTTTGCTCTAATTATAATCCTAAACCTAAATTCGAAAGACCCGAATAAAACGGATGAAAAATCATAGATAAAAATATTGAAATTAAAATCTGAGATCGGATTCATGATCAGCGAACTCATTTACCTCTAGAAACATGTTTTTAATATTAAATAAAAATTTTTGGATCAAAATAATTTGGTGGATTTTTGGGACACTTCTCAGACGACAAATTTGAGGGGCGGTATTGGGCGCCAGAAATCCAATCCCGACTTTTTTGTTTGTCCCCAATTTATGGAGAAAAAATCTCGCTCCCGTGCAATAGAAATTTTTTTGAAAATAGTAAGACATTTCCTCAAATCCGCCAATTTGCCCCGTCCTTTTTCAAATTCCCTTTCTGTTACGGCATTTTGCCCGAATTTCCGTCCGATGACAGTGCCAACGCGTCGGATGGCCAACGCTTGTCCATTAGACAATAACAATTCTGCCATAGTAAATAACCTCCTACAAATGAGAACAAAGCAACTATGATTTGTAATTATTTAAAAGGGTCGAATATTAAAAACTTTAAAAGCTTATTTGCCAAAATAGCGCTTAAAAATCAAAAGCAATCGGGCTCAAAAAATCAGTTTTTTTGACTATTTTTTGCGGCGCATTTTGCCAAATTTGTAATTTTAATGTGATTTGTTAAACAAAATTTCTGTACAAAAAATGACTAAATTTTGTCACAAAGTGACCTTGTACCAGAAAAGTTTCAAAATTATGAGTATGATCTGATCGACTGGTGTAAAACACCTTCCTTTATAGGCCCCTTTTGGTTGCCTGGCAAAAGTGAAACTTTTTACTGGAAAAGAAGCGTCTTAATTTGCTATATAAGGGTTGATTTTCGCTCATTGTCACCACATTCCATCACTCTCTCTTCACATATTGCACGACACTGTCAACTGCTGCTTTTCGAAACATAGCAATTTAACACGGTTTACCTCAACTGGGCTCCACTTTTTTTTTGTCCACAAAATCCATCATTTCTGTTGAATCCCTAAGCAAATTCGAAAAACAAAATTTTTTCGAATTAAAAAACGAAAGAAAATATATCAAAGCAACAATTTTCATGCAATAATTCCAAATGATCGACTAATTTGTTAAGTGCCAAATTCATTCACACCACATAATCAGACGAACTCTTTTCACTGCTTTGACCCCTCTTTTGTTGGTGATTATGGAGGAGGAGACATAGGCCTAAAAATTCAAAACATATTGAATTATTTTCACGAAATATATAATCCAAAGTACGAAACAAAAGTTCATCTTCCGAAAAATTTTATGACAAAATCCTATTTGGTAATAAAAAGTTTCAAATAATTTTTTTCTTGGTTTTCTTATGAAAAATTTCTATTTTTTTTTTTTGAAAAATTTCTAGGGTTAAAATTTTTTAGAGGAGGGGGGGGGGAGGGAAATGACATGCTCCCTCACTTGCTCACCCGATGCAATTATTGCCGCCAGTAAAACAAAAATGGACAAAGTTCGATTTTTTATTGTCCAAATTTCCGTCGTTTTCCCATTTCACCGGCGCCGTCTCCGAAATTGGGCACCGTTTCAACAGCCAATAATAAGCTCCATCCTTCTTCAAAGTCAGCTTTTCTTTGGTCCATTCGTTCACCAATTCAAATGGCGCCTCAATTGATGCTATTTCCACGAAAACTCCAAAACGAATTTTGTAACTGACAGAAGAATTGCGGGCACAAATAAATTTCTAAATAAATGGAAAATGAAAAAAAAAAGAAAAATCAATTTGAAAAGCAATCAAAATATGTAGGTAGGGGTAATTAGAAATCGTTTTGGCGCCAGCCCGAGTTTTTGGGTTTTCGGCACCCCTGTTCCTCAAATATTTTTGAAAAGTGCCGGAAAAAAACTTGGTGCCGGAGAAAATTTTGAACCTTAGTACGAAAAATGGGTCCCGAGATACCCCTTGTATGTGTTATGTGTATATATATATATATATATAATATATGTGTGTGTGAGCACAACAATAACAACAACCACACCTCTTTGAAACTGGTGATCCATTGGAAATTTGATCCTATGCTGTTTTCGCAAAACAATCGCTTCGGTTGGCCATTTTTTGACGGAGTGTGCACCCATTTGGCCAATGCTTGGCGAGCAGTTGCATTTGGCCCATCATCACAAAGCCCAGCAGCAGGGCACATAAAATCGGAATCGATTGAATCCAATTGATCGAGATCAGTGAGAATTGTCGGCGAGATCATACGACGCAAATTGTCCAAAGCCTTTTCGCCAATGCACAAATGGCGAATGGTTGTCGTAAAAATAGGCCAAATTTCACGGACCAAAACATCCCAAATTGGCTGGACTTCAGCAGCAGTTTTATTGTGTGGATAAGGCATCCACAGACGCAACTCTGTGCCCCATCGGTCCCAAATTGGCTTGTTGGCATGGAGAAATGCGAGCACGGCATGGTCAACGTAACTGAACAAAAAGGGAAAGGAATGAAGGACTACGAAAGAACTCTCTGATGTTCACATTGAGACTCATTAATTGGGTGCACTTCATTTTTCCCCGTTCAGAGGTCGTTTCCCCCCCCCCCCCCCGCCCGAAATTTTTAGTAAAAAACTTTCTATTTTTTGGAAAATTTTTTTGAAAAAACTTAAAAGTTTACCACAAAATTTTGAAAAATCGCTGAAAATTTTTTAAATTTTCTTTCTTGAAATTTTCTTACTAAAAATTCCTAACGATAAAAATTAAGAGTTAGGGAGACCGGGACTGAAGTGTCCAAATCCCATGGGGACTCAAATTATTGACCATATTCCTTCAATTTTTCCAAAAGAGACACCATATTAATATTAAATGGTCTTTAATTACTCAATTCGAAGGAAGCGAAAACGAATTTTGTTGGGCAGCGGACGGTCCGGCAACGAAAATTTCGCTGATTTGAAATTAGTCAGATTCAGCTCACACAGTTTCGCTTCTGGTCCTTTTTCAATTGAAATGGTATTCCAAATTTTGAATTCCGTTTTGCCATCAAAATGCGTGTCCACCAAAATGTCGAAACGGTCAGAAAGCAATGCCATTTTGAGGCCAAGTTGGGGACGGTCAAAAGATGGCAGAATGTCCATCCACACGTCGCCACAAATCCAACTGAAAAAATAGGAAAATTTAATTTCAAAATTAATTTAAGTTTTTTTTAATTCATTACCGTCTGTTCATTTTCGCTGCAATTAGCTCACTTTGTCGTTTTCCGTCAATTGATTTGTGTGTCACAAAAGACAAAAAACTGTGTTAACTTAAAAGAAAATAGAGACAAATAATGAAAAATGAAAGAGCAAAAGAACACAAAAACAATAATTATATGCAACAAAAACAAGAAATGATGAAACATTAAATAAGAAAAATATATATATGACTTTTTAGACATCTCAGTCCAGGAATTGTCAGTTGGACCCCCACGGTTACAAAAAACAAAACAAAAAAGATTGTCTAGCATATAAAAAAGTTTAAAAAAATTTCAGAAATTTTTAACTTTTCTGGCAATTTTAATGGTATTCTTTTAACAATTGTCTAATCGCAAAGCAATATCTTAGAAATAGCTTATAAACATCTAAGTTTCGAATGATAACTAGAGACCGGACTTTTAGGCACAAAATTTCTCAAATAGGCACCTAAAAAAGGCACGAAAAATGTGAAAAAAAGCATAAAAAGTTACCAAAAACGTAAAAAAAAAAGGCACGAAATTGGAAAAAGGCACGAAAAAATCAACATTTTGGACAATTTTTTAGACCATTTTCTCAAAAGACCTTTTTTTTTTAGGTATAAATGGGGTCCGGCGGTGCCGACAGGCGCCGCCGGAAAAATTTTTTTGGAAATTGTAAGAATATGATAAGAAAAATTGCAAAAAATTTAAAAATTTCCCATTTTTTTTAAATGCTGGAAAAGGCATGAAAAAAGGCACCAAAATTGCAAAAAAGGCAAAAAAAAGGGACCAAAAAGTTCAATCTAGAAGCTTCAAACCAAGTTAAAAATTCGTTTTTCGTGCTTATTAGGCCATAGCAAGTTAGCAAAAAAAAGGCATATGCCTCAAAATCCGGTCTCTAATGATAATAAATTAAATTATTTTAAGTAATTATTTTTAAATTGAAAATACAAAAAATTAGAATATGCATAAATAAATTGCTTAATATTACTCTCTGTTTCTAATGGCATTTCGTTCATTTTGTCTATTTGATTGTTCCGCTGAAGCCATGTTCGCAAAAAGTTTTTTTTAGAGAAAGCACTCCGCAAAAAAAAACATTTTTTATGTCAATTTCAGGCGGAAATGGGTAAAACAACAACACTAATTCAAATAAAAGAATCAACAAATGAAAGTGAGAGAGAGCATTTCTGAGATAAAACGAGAGCATCAAATCCGAATCCAATTGTGTGCGTGCTGAGTCGAAGCACGAAAAGTGCAAGGTTGGGCGAAGCACGAAAAAGTGCAAAGTGGGCGAAGCACGAAAAAGTGCAAAGTGGGCGAAGCACGAAAAAGTGCAAAGTGATCACTGATCAAATTAAAAGCAAGCAAAATAATTATTAAAAAATTAAAATTATTATTTTAAAAATTAAGAGCAAAATAATTATTTTAAATAAATTTAATATAGCTATATATTATTTAAAAATAAACAACACAATTTTTATAATATAAACCAAAATTATTAATCCCTTACAATAAAATAATCAGAGTAAATTTTAAATTAATTTTTTAACTTTAACCAAAATATATAATGTGAATGGGAAGAAAAAAATGTAAATTCAGGAAAATTATGCCTATAATCGCATAGGTTCAAGAATTACCTCAAAATGATTATTTGAATTATAAATAAAAATAGTTATACTTCCACGATCTTGTTCTTCGTTAAGTAGCTGAATATAAAAATATAATCGAATTTGTGTTTCATTAATGAATTTTTATTATATTTTCTTACTGATCTATTCATGCTAGGAGCAAAATATTGCCAAGTGTAACGATTAAAACCTTCTTGTCTGCACATTACTATATTAATCCGAAACAATTTTGCTGCAGCAAACAAATCAACGTCATTCATCCATTTATCTTCTTCAGCGGCACTCATAGCCGATTTGGCTTGCCGCTTCAAGTTGAACTTGTGACGAAAAAAGAATCACACCTATTTCTGTATTTTTGAAAAGCATCCATTCAGTTCTTTCAAGCGTTTTCCCCAAAACTAATTTAAGCGATCCAACTTTAGTTAACTGAAGTCTTGCAGGAATATCGTACGGATCACTTGATTCATTTCCTAAAGTTTGCTGTCTTTTTCTGTTATAAGCTCTTCTAACAGTTATCCATGACGGATAAAAACTAGTAGTTGAATGCGCATCAATTGGATCGGTGTCATTGAGTATATCTAATTCTCTTACTTTTTCTAAACCTTTTCGCCAAATAGTTTTAACATCAGTCTTGCAATTCAGTATTTCTTTTCTTTCTGATCTATCTGCTTGTTCGGCAGTTATTTCTTCCAATTTTCTTGGTTTACAATTAGGATGGTGTTCGGATTTAAGTATTACAAGCTGTTTACCACCACGAAGTACAGCTCTTGCTATTTTCGGATTAAGGCTTTTTTTCTTGACGCTGATAATGTCGACATTTTATACATATTAGATAAATGTCAGTATTGTGCTCGTTATCTTGCAGGTATATTTGATAGTTATCTTCTGATCCAATTATATATAAAGTTTCCGTAAGATCTCTCGAAAAACATTTTTCCAATTTTAAATTTGGATCAGGCGATGCTTCTATATGTTCGCTTCTTGTCACTATTGTTAATTTTGATAAATAAGTTTTTAAGGTCCGAAGACTTATCTTTGTTCCTTGTTCTTGCAGTTTTGAGTGAAGATCATTAATAGTTTTAATAGTTTTTTTCGATTTGTATTCCTTCACAAGTTCCATCACACCATTTTTTTGTATAAAATCATCAAACCCTGATTTAGAGCCTAATGGGAACTCGTAGACAAATAGTGCGATAATCAAAATATGAATAATAATATTCATTATTCTAAAATAATAAATAATGAAAATGAGCTTCTCAGAATAACTCACGTATATAACTACCCATGAATTTTCTATAAAAATATTTTTATTGCACTATTTATCTATTTGCCAACATTAAATATTTTAATAAAAAATGAGAAAACAAAAGTGCATGTCAACTTTAATAAAAATGAAAAAAGAAAAGTGCACATTAATATTTTAATAAAAAATGAGAAAACAAAAAATGTCCGTTTTATTGAGATTTAAAAATATTATAAAATAAACGGATAATTATGTAAGTAGATTATTATTATTTAAAATAATTATTTAATTTTAATTTTTTAATAATTATTTTGCTTGCTTTTAATTTGATCAGTGATCACTTTGCACTTTTTCGTGCTTCGCCCACTTTGCACTTTTTCGTGCTTCGCCCACTTTGCACTTTTTCGTGCTTCGCCCAACCTTGCACTTTTCGTGCTTCGACATAGCACCAATTGTGTGAGATCGTCGACCATTTCTTAAATATATGTAATTTGATTGCTTTCATCCGCTTCTTCTCCCGCTGGTGGCGACAATGGCCTAAAATTAGGTGCAATTTCGAATTGGATGAATTATTTTTCGACAAAAACACAAATTCAGTTGTTTCGGCTCTCACCCGATGCAATTAGTGCTGCGGCCCCACAAATTAAATTTGACTTTGTTAAAATTGTCGTCCCAATTTTCTTCTTTCTTCCGTTGAACTGTCGCCGTAATTAGACATCGTTTCAACAGCCAACTCTGATTTTTTCCACAGTATCAGCTTCTCATTGGTCCCTTCGTTCACAAATTCGAATGGTTCATTTGGCCTTTTTGTCATGTAAAAATTTAGTTGAATAATGTAGGAGGACGAAGTGGTGGCACGGAGAAATGCCTAAACACAAAAATTGGTAAAAACAAAACAATTTAACGAAAAATAAGGCGGGCGGATCACAACACCTCTTTGAAATTGTTGATCCATTTGAGAGTCAGTAAACCGAAATAACCATTATAATGCAATTGCTTCGGTTGGCCATCTTTGCTCGGCGTGTGCAACCACTTGGACAACGCTTGGCCAGAAGTTGCATTTGGCCCATCATCAGCAATTACGTCGGGGAACAGACCACCGGAATCGATTGAATCCAATTGGTCAAGATCAGTGAGAATTGTCGGTGAAGTGCGACGACGCAAATTGTCCAAATGGATATGACCGGAAAATCTCAAATAGCGAAGGTTTGTCGCAAAAATGGGCCAAATTTGACGGATAAAGACATCCCAAATTGGTTGGACATCATTTTCTGCTTCGTCTGAATCCACATTCAACTCCATATCGGTGCCACTTCTTTCCCAAATTTGCTTATTGGAACGGAGAAATGCAATGACGGAATGGTCAATGTACCTGAAGAAACATAAACAATTGCTTTAATAAACACAAAAGTTTAAATTACCAAATATTAAGGTCTCTAAAGCGGATTTTGTTTGGAAGCGGACGGTCCGGCAGTGGAAATGCCACAAATGTGCCATTGGCACATAGTTTCGCTTTTGGTCCAATGCCCTTGCGAATTCTAACACGTCTCCAAATTGTCAATTCGCTTTTTCCATCAAAATGCGCGTCCACCAAAACATCGAAACGGTCGGAAAGCAATGCAATTTTGAGTCCAAGTTGAGCATGGTCAAAGGATGGGAGAATGTCCATCCAAACGTCGCTACAAATCCAACTGAAATGCGGGGAAAAATTAATTAAAATTTTGTAATTTTTTGAAAATTTTCTTACCGTCTGTTCATTTTTGCTGAACAATTTGCACCCTTTTGTCGTAATTTGTGATTGTTAACTAACAAATAAGTAAAACTTTTTTCAAAAAATTTTATGTAAGGATTTGCCAGAGAATTTTTTAAGGAAAAAGTGAAGAATACTGACGTAGTTGAATTTCTATACAAATGATATGTCATTCGACTCCTCTCGGTCTATAATGAATGAATCCGAAAGAATTTTTCGGGGGTCACCATTTCCCGATGAGTTACAGACCCGGGACTGAAGTGGCCAAATGCCTTTGGGACTGAACCGTCCAAAGCCATAAACGCATGGAATTGCGACCAAATAGATACCAATCGATTCCTCACGGTCTGCTAATCATGAATCCGAAGGAATTTTTGGATAAAAATGAAATTGAAAAAAGTTATGGGTCCTCAAAATCGTTAAAACTATTTTTAAACCAGTAGTCAGAAAATGGTAAAAGAACGTCAAATATAAAAGATTAAATTAGCTTATTGCGCTAAAAAACCGCCGCACACTCGACTACGGCGGCCAGTAGGTGGGGCGAGACTACGGGCTACGGAAGAAGCCCGCGCGTGATCCGCAGGCGGTTGACTGATTGGCGGGGGCCCTTCGGGCCCCCGCAGTCAACCGCCTGTGGCGCTCGTCAGATTCCTTCCTCCGCCCTCCGTCTCGCCCCACTACTTGCTCCGTCTTCGCATGCTCCCTTTTGCGAAGTTCGAAAGCTGCAAGTGCTCTTAAGCGTTTTTTGGCTCACTTAAATTGGTTTTCTATCACAGTCATTTTTAGATGTTTTGATGACCCATAACTTTTTTCAATTTCATTTTTATCCAAAAATTCCTTCGGATTCATGATTAGCAGACCGTGAGGAATCGATTGGTATCTATTTGGTCGCAATTCCATGCGTTTATGGCTTTGGACGGTTCAGTCCCAAAGGCATTTGGCCACTTCAGTCCCGGGTCTGTAAATCATCGGGAAATGGTGACCCCCGAAAAATTCTTTCGGATTCATTCATTATAGACCGAGAGGAGTCGAATGACATATCATTTGTATAGAAATTCAACTACGTCAGTATTCTTCACTTTTACCTTTTTTAAAACTAATTTGTAAGTTGATTTTTGTATTTTTTGGCTAAAATTTTGAAAACATAAAGGAATAAATGTCCGAAGGTGGGGGAAATTTTGTTTGGTGTGAAACGGAGAAAAAATCATCTTGGAAATATAATATTTCGGCAAAATGTCGCCAATTAAAAAAAATGAACATAATGCCATAATATTCATAAAATGATTAAATTCAAAAATCTTTTTGAAATGTCTTTGCATTTTTCGAAAAATTCGGTGTAAATGTAATTTTAATGCATACAATATCAAACCCTACTGACCATTAATCTGGCTGGCATCTCTATTCCGGCAAATTATCGAATCACCGACTAAGAAAACCAATAAAATTGGTTTTGAGAAATTTCAAGTTTTTGGGCCTCCGATAAAAATTTATCCAAATTCCAATAACGACAACCCAGCACGTTTTTAGGGGAGCCGTTTTGCGCCAAAGGGGAAACATTTTGGGATTGTAATTTTGTTAAAGAATTAAGTAAATTTTTCAGAAAATTTGGTAATACTGTCGATGGTACCCCCCCTTTTTGAAAAAAAAAATTTTGTTTTCAAAAGACATTAAAGCATGTTTCCTATGGGTTCTGGGTCGCTGATCACGAATCCGGCACCTATTCCGCCAATTTCGAACACTGGACCTAAATTCGAACAAAAATTTCGAAAATTCAAATTTTTTAAATTTCTATTTTTCCTTAAAAACGGCTAAATACGCGGAATCAATCAGGAACCCATTAATACTTCAATAAAAAATTATTTAAACCATTTTGGATCAAAATCTGAAATTCGAAAAATTTGAATTTTCGAACTTTTGTTCGAATTCAGGTCCGGGGTTCGAAATTTGTCGGAATAGATGCCGGATTCGTGATCAGTGACCCAGAAAACCCTAGGAAAAATGCTTTCATGTCTTCTGAAAACAAAAATATTTTTTTAGAAAATGATCGCATCAAATTCCAATTGGTAAAACGTCGACCATTCTCAAATATAATTAATTTTCGTTGCTTTCATTCATCCGCTTTTTCTTTTTTTTTCCTCTGATCCCGACAATGGTCTAAAAATTAGTGCCATTTGAATTGTATGAATTATCCGTTACTGCTGCTCACCCAATGCATTTATTGGTGTCATCCCACAAATCAAATTTGACTTTGTTCAAATTGTCGTCCCAATTTTCTTTCCAATGAACCGCCACTGTTTCCCCAGGGCACCGTATCAACATCCAAGCATACTCGGATTTTTCCCACAGTATCAGCTTCTCATTGGTCCGTTCATTCACCAATTCAAATGGTTCATTTGGCATTTTTGTCGTGTAAAAATTTAGTTGAATAATGTAAGAGGACGAAGTGATGGCACGGTGAAATGTCTGAACACAAAAATTGGTAAACAAAAACAATTTAACAAAAAAATGGCGGGCGGATCACAACACCTCTTTGAAATTGTTGATCCATTTTAGAGTCAGTAAACCGAAATAACCATTATAATGCAATTGCTTCGGTTGGCCATCTTTGCTCGGCGTGTGCAACCATTTGGACAACACTTGGCCAACAGTTGCAGTTGGCCCATCGTCAGCAATTACGTCGGGGCACAGACCATCGGAATCGATTGAATGCAATTGATCAAGATCAGTGAGAATTGTCGGTGAAATGCCATGGCGCAAATTATTCAAATGGTTGTCATTAGTAAAGCTCAAATGGCGGATGTTTGTGGCAAAATTTGGCCAAATTTCACGGCAAAAAATATCACAAATCGACTGGTCATCTTCGGTTTCGTCACCATCAATAAACAATTCCAATTTGGTGCCCATTCTGTCCCAAATGTGTTTGTTGGAACGGACAAATGCAATGACGGAGTGGTCAATGTAACTGAAGAAATTAAAAAAAGCTATATAAAGTTTAAAATCACTGAATATGAAGATCCTTAAAGCGGATTTTATTTGGCAGCGGACGATCCGGCATCGGAAATGCCACAAATGTGCCAGCGATCCATACAGACAGTTTCGGTTCTGGTCCTTCGTCCTTATTAATTTCGATTGTTCTCCAAATTGTCAATTTCGTCGTTTTGCCATCAAAATGCGCGGCCACCAAAGCGTCGAAACGATAAGAAAGTAATGCCAGTTTGAGGCCGAGTTGGGCATGGTCAAAAGATGGGAAAATGTCCATCCAAACGTCGCTGCAAATCCAACTGAAACAATGGGAAAAAATTGGGAAAATTAAAATTTTTTCAAAAATTCCTTACCGTCTGTTCATTTTTTGCTACAATTAGTACACTTAAGTTGTGATTGTCAACTAATTGTAAGTAATGGGGCGAACCTAAAAAAGTATCAATGATAATAAATTTAAGTAATCATTTTTAAATTGAAAATATAAAAAATTAGAATATGCATAAATAAATTGCTTCATATTATTGATTTTAAAACCAATATTATCAATAAATCATGCTAAATTTATGTATTAATCTGCTATATTATGCTTCTATTTACCTATATTAAATTATGTTATCTATTAGAAATCTAGGAAAATCATAAAACTGAATTTGAAAATGAAAAAAAAAGAATTTGGACCATTCTTAATTATTAAACTTAGATTTGAATGTGTTTGTTAGTCAAAGATAGTTTTTGAAAAAGCAGAATTTTGAATGTTTTAAACAAATTTCATTTGATTTTTTTTTCGTTTTTAGGGGGGGGGGGCGGTAGTGCCGTCAAACGCCACAGGGGAAACATTTTCCGATTGTAATTTTATTAAAGAATTAAGTAAATTTTTCATAAAATTGTTGTATTCAAAATAAGTGACATTTTCTAAACAAAACAAAAAATGAGAGCATCAAATCAAATTCCAATTGGTAAAATCGTCGACCATTCTCAAATATAATTAATTGATTTTCGTTGCTTTCATCCGTTTCTTTTTCTTCTTCCGCTGGTGGCGACAATGGCCTAAAATTTAGTGCCATTTGAATTTGATGAATCATTTTCGACAAAATCAAATCCGTTGCTGCTCACCCAATGCTATCATTGCCATGCCACAAATCAAATTTGACTTTATTCAAATTGTGGTCCCAATTTTCATCGTTTTCCCACTGAATTGTCGCCGTAATTGGACACCGTATCAACAGCAAATTACACATGGATTTTTCCCAAAATATCAGCTTCTCATTTGTCCGTTCATTCACCAATTCAAATTGTTCAGTTGGCATTGTGTCCACAAGAAAATAAAGTTGAATTGTGTAACTGACAGAAGTGGTTGCACGCAGAAATGACTAAACAAATTAAAAATATATATATGTTAGGAATTTTTTTAGACACAAAAAATCGCGAAATAGGTATCTAAAAAAGGCATAAAAAATCGCAAATTTTGGCATTTTTGGTAACTATTTTAAGGATTTTCAAAAAATCCTTACCAAAAATGAAATAAAATCAAAAAAACACCCCTAAGAAACGACCCAAAAAAATTTCAAAAAATACACCCCTAAGAATTGGAAAATTTTCTCGAAAATTCATCCCACAAAATTAATTAATTATTTTTTTCTTGACAAATTAATTAAATTGTTCATTATCTGCTAAGAAAACATTATAATCAGGGTTGCCAGATCTGAGGCTTTAGCCTCATTTTGTGGTTTTTTGATAGGTCAATGAGGCTAAATTTTCAAAATGAGGCTTTGAGGCTTTTTGTGGTTTTTTGAGAAATTTTGAGGCTTTTTGATGTTTTGGGGGGAAATTCGTCAGATTTTTTAAATTTTGATTAATTTGATAAGTTGGCATTATTTAATAATTTGGGTTTTTAATAGAGCATCAAAACGAAAATAGAACTAATTTTTTTCCAAAAAAACCACAAAATTAAGAATTTTCTTACTGAAAATCTGCTAAAAATGGTCAAAATTCTCAATTTTTCTCCTGGCGACGCCTATCGGCACCGCCAGCCCCTAAAATCCTTTATTTTCTTAAAAATTTGCTCAAAATCGCAAAATTTGGTCATTTTTGTGGTCAAATCTGTTAACAAATCGTATTAAAAATCACAACATTTTTCCCGGCGGCGCCTATCGGCACCGCCGGCCTCCCTTTTCCCCAAGTTTTTTTTTTTGAAAAAGCGCCGCAAAAAATCAACTTCGATTTTTCGTGCTCAGAATTTCACAAAATGCTCAAATTGATCATGGACAACCAGAAATATAATATTTGAACATTTTTAATGTGTTTTGAATAAATTGTAAAAATGAGGCTTTTGTGCCTGCCAAATGAGGCTTTTGAAAATTTTAATCTGGCAACCCTGATTATAATTATTTAAATTATTCTTCTACACAAAAACAAAACTAAAATTTTGCTCTTTTTTTTTTTTACCTTTTTCCACTAAAAAATCATTAATAAAAAATTTTATTTACCTATTTTTCTACCTATTTCAAGATTTTTACACATATTTAATAACTACATATTTCGAGCTTTTTTTGTATCTATTAAAATACCTATTTCACGAACCTAAAAAAGGAAGCCCTAAGAATGACATCGGAACCCGTCAGTTGGGCCCCAGCGGTTTTTTGGCTATAACTTTTTTCTTTTTCAACCAAATCCAACATTCTTGTTATCATTCGAAAGCCCTTCAGATGCTCTATTAGCCTGCAAATTTCCAAAAAATTTCCTCAATTAAAAAAAAAAAGTTTGAGCCAAAAATTTGGAAAATTTGGTTTTTTGAATTTTTCAAGTCATAACTTTTTTGAACCTCAACGAAATTTTTCAGAATTTTGCAGGCTAATAGAGGACATTTAGGGCTTTCGAATTATACTAATAATGTTTGATTTGGATGACAAAGAAAAAAAGTTATAGTCCAAAAACATGCTGGGGCCCAACTGACGTAGACCGCCATGTTTTGATGTTGCAATTATTTGAGTCTAAAAATATAACGAAAATACGGCGGATCACCACACCTCTTTGAAATTGTTGACCCATTCGAGATTTGGTTGATTCCAATAATAATAACAATGCAATCGCTTCGGTTGTCCATTTTTGCTTGGCATGTGTAACCATTTGGACAACGCTTGGCCAGCAGTTGCATTTGGTCCATCGTCAGCAATTACGTCGGGGAACAGATCAGTGGATTTGATTGAATCCAATTGGTCAAGATCAGTGAGAATTGTCGGCGAAGTGCCATGGCGCAAATTGTCCAAATGATCGTCATTGCGAAAGCACAAATGGCGGATGTTTGTGGCAAAATTTGGCCAAATTTCACGGCAAAAAACATCACAAATCGGCTGATCATCCTCGGTTTTGTTTGACCATATAGACAATTCCAAATTGGTGCCACTTCTGTCCCAAATTTGCTTGTTGGCATGGATAAATTCAATGACGGAATGATTAATATACCTGATAAATATAAAATATGCTTTAATATAGACAAAAGTTTAAATTACTCAATCCGAAGGTCCTTAAAGCGGATTTTGTTGGGCAGCGGACGGTCCGGCAATGGAAATTCCACATAATTGCCACCATCGATCCGTACAGACACTTTCGCTTTTGGTCCTTTGTCCTTGCTAATTACGACACTTCTCCAAATTGTCAATTCGCTTTTGCCATCAAAATGTGCGTCCACCAAAACATCGAAACGGTCGGAAAGCAATGCAATTTTGAGTCCAAGTTGAGCATGGTCAAATGATGGCAGAATGTCCATCCAAACGTCGCTGCAAATCCAACTGAAACAATGGGAAAAAATTGGGAAAATTAAAAATTTTTTGAAAATTCTTTACCGTCTGTTCATTTTTGTTGAAATTTGCACATTTTTGTCGTAAGTTGTGATTGTTAACTAAAAACTTTACCTATACTTCAAAAATTAAGCAGAAAAATTTTTAGCTCATAATTTTTTTTCAGAAATTCGTTAATACAAATCCATGGGTCATTTTCGTTGTTAAGACCCAAATCCTATTACAAAAACAAGGATTTGCAAAAAATTTATTATGCCAACCGCTTGGCGGATGATCTGCTGCTCCTCATCCGCCGTGCTGACCAATTGCGCATCAAAACTTTGTCGAGACCCCCATTTTTGTCACCAAAATCGCAGTCGTTGTACACAAAACGGCACAGCCGATCCAAATAGGGATTAGGTGATGCTTAATCAATTCAAAAATTATGCCTAATTAATTGCAAAAAAAAAGAAGCATTAATTAGTATTAATTAATGGTTGAACCCATTAAACTTACGTTTAACTGTCCAACATGTTCAGTGGTTGCTTCATGGTCCGCCATTTGTTCAGCAGTCACTGATCGGAAATCGCATTCGGCACATTGGTGAGGTCGATAATTCCTTAAATTAATTTTTAAAAATGGGTTACTTTTTAGGATACAGTAATTATTCCTTTTTAATTATTGCTCTTACAAATGTTCTGCAATATGTGCCATAAACGTGCTGCGGGACTCCGACTGACCACACATCAGACATTTCAATACTTTGGCGGTGCTGCTGCCACCATTAGCAGAAATCATTTTGAAAAATTTATACCGAAAAAATAGGTTTAAAAATATTCAATTAAAAAAGGTAATTTACAAAATGATATAATTTTTATTTCAATTAAAAAAGTAAAACGCCTTTGGGAATAAGAATGTAGACAATTAGGTATAGTTAGAAATTTCATTTAAATAGGTAATTAATTATGTAAATTTACAAACTGCTGATAATCTGGTATGTATGATAATGCCTAGGGCTCGGAATTATATGCACATAAAATTGCAAAATATGCGTATAAAAAGTGATTTAATCAAGTTTATGCGTCAATCGACTTTTGCCATTAATTTTTATGCGTCCGATCAATTTTAAACTATAATTAAATAATAATTCAACTTCTATTCCTGTACGGGTTTTTTAATTACAGACTTTCTTTTTGCCAACGAACGGAGAAAAAGTCGGCTTTCACTTAGCTGTTAATAATGATTTGGATGGATAAAAATGTGATTGGTATGAAAAGAAAGATAAATGTTTTTGATTTGAATGGGAGCGAAGAAATGATGAGAAAGGAGTAATCGAATGTATGGGAGCGAAATTTAGGTCGGCAAATTATGTGCCGTCCCCAACCAAAGACAAAGACATGTTGGAGAAAAGGGACAAAGAGAGAAAATCGAGAGACAAATGAAAAAACAAAAGAGAACGAGTGAGAGACAGAGAGAGAGAGACAAAAATAAATTAAATTTAAACATTTATAAAAGTTTCAGTGTCTTATTTTCGTTTTTTAGTTTGATCACATTTGATCAGCCATAATTTTCTTCATTCCCAACTAAACCGAACCAATTTGAAATCTAAAAAAAGTTTATGAAAAGGAGAATCTTTTTCTAAGCCGTTGTCCGGACATCTAGGCATACATACATACATATTTGATGAAATTGAAATTTCTGAGTTTTTTAAAAAAATATTCGGGTTCGGAATTCGAAATTGGCCGAAAAAGTGGTCAGATTCGCAATCAGCGGCTCAAATTAGCCTTACAAATATGTTTCTTAAATTTTATTTAAAAAAAAAAATTTGGGACCAATGAACTGAAAGATTGCCAAAAAAATTTAGAGTTTAGATCAGCAGAGGGTTGCAAATTCTGCTGATTTATCATCATTAGGGCTGGGAATTTAAGTCAAATGACTTTTTTTGCTGACTCTAAATGGCCTTAAAATGACTTAAAAAGTGTTCTAAACGTTGTTTGAAGCTTCTAACAATCAACAATTTTTGTTTCCGACACATACATTTCGAATAGAGTGCCACTTCTCTCCCAAATGTGCTTGTTGGCATGGAGAAATGTGATCACCGAATGATCAGTGTACCTGAAGAAATATAAAATGCTTTAATATGTATAAACAACATTTTGAAAAAAATTACTCAATATGAACGCGACTAAATCGAATATTGTTGGGCAGCGGACGATCCGGCAACGGAAAATCCAAAAATTTGCCATCGATACATACACCAAGTCTCGCTTTTAGTCCCATATTCTTCTCCTTGTAAATTGTGATTGGTCTCCAAAGCGTCAATTCGCTTTTTGCATTGAAATGCGCGTCCACCAAAATGTCGAAACGGTCGGAAAGCAATGCCATTTTGAGTCCAAGTTGGGGTCGGTTAAAAGATGGGAGAATGTCCATCCACACGTCGCTACAAATCCAGCTGAAAGATGGAAAAAAAAATTGAAAAATGAAAATTTTTAAGGTTAATTTTAAATTTTCCTACCGTTTGTTCATTTTTTTGGGCTGCAATTAGCACACTTTGGCCGTTTTCAATTGATTGGTGTCACAAAATGCAAAACAAATACTAATTGTTTTGGAAAATCCTTTTTTTAAACAAGCATTCAGATTAGGTAAGTTTATTTGGGTTGGCACAAATTTTGAAAATTTCAAGGAATTCCTAGGTGGCCCGAATGCAAGAGAAAATTGGCTCTATTGCAGTTCATACGACCATAAAAAAAGACAAGAGATAAAACAAATTTAATTTTTTCTGAAAGCAATTTTCATAATTTCTCTTTCTCTGTTTCCGCTGACCCTTCTAATATAAACGGTAGAGACGCATAATTAAAAATGTTTAAATGTTTCTTAGGCGTTATTTTTCCCCCAATTGTCGAAGTTTTTGTTTATTCAACCACACCAAAGTCAATCAACAAATCGACTCTCATTCGTACTTATTTCGCAAAATTCTGTTTACATACCTACCTTTCTTATGCACATTTAATACGTAAACTAATTTTTTTATATGCATCAACGTTGTTTTTGAGTAAACCAAAACCAAAATTGCTCGAATTCCGGTTCGGAGTTCGAAATTGATATGATCAAACCTCCGAAAATCCCCCGAATGCAACACAAAAAAGCTCACAATTCCTTTTTTCACCTTTTTGTGAGACCAGTAAAGCGTACGATTGCCGTTGTAACATTTTGTTTATTCTCCCACTACCCCCGCCAATTTTTTTCGGGGAATTACATTTCCTCCTCATCCTTTTCTGTAGGCAAGTGAGAACGTTGGATTTTCAGAAAACCGGGAATTTGCCCCTACTTGATTTCCCAGAGGTTTTTTTCCGAGTGAAGCTTTACTAGGCGTACGCGTCCAGCATCGCACTCAAAAAAGTCGTAGGCGCGCGTCGTGGGATGGGCAACTGACTCCCTACCGTATCAATTACCACCAGCAGACTGTAAAATTGCTATGTAATACTGTATGTTTAGCTCGAAAAACTTTCAAAATCAAAACAATTCTACAATTTCAATGGCTTACTTCCCGCACATTCGAATGAAAGCCAACGACTGTCCGATGCTCGCTTTTGTCATACCCAGTGGGTGGTTTTTTTTTATTGCTGAAAGAACTGCCGGGGTCAATGCGTTTAAGATTTAAAATGGCATTCTGACATATGTTTTGTTTGGTATGTATACTGTCGGACTGAATTATTGCTGAATGCCGGCAAAACCCTTAGCCAAAAAAAAAATTTTTTTTTTTTTTTGGAGGGGGGGTTGAAAATTTTTTACCCCCCCCTGGCTACGGGCCTGATGCCCAAGGCCCCGGTCAGCCATCGGTCTCTGATTTTTCAAATTTTCCCCGCTATTTTACCGCCACAGATTATTCCACCTCATTCATTTCTGAATCATTTGCGCGCAAGGCCAACCTTTTGGGCAACATTGACCGTTCCAATTGTCGTTCTATTGGAGGTGGCCAATTGCTTGGCTGGTGAGTTTTGGTGCCAAACACATCACAGGGGCGAAAAAACAGGAATCGGTTTTGCGCCACAAATGACACTCTTTGCAGTTTTGGAGTCAAATTTGCAAAAAATAAATACCGTTTTTATTGTAATAGAGCCCTCGGTGGCTCTATTTTACACCCCCACCCCCCAAAAAAAAAGAGGGGGGGGGGGGGGGGGAGGGTGCGGATATAATAACACTGACGCATTTGTATTTGATGCATTTTCGGGGAGTTTTTTTTTTTGAATTCTTTCCCAAATAACATTACTAGCCTTAAAAATGAATTACCTATTAGCCAAAATGGGTCCAAAAATAGAGACAAAACAAGGGATAAACAAAGGGTTTAAAAAGGGTGCGAAAGTTTTTTTTAGAAATTTGTTAAAAATTCATTCAAAAAAATTCTAATATTTTTTTCAGAAAAATTTCTAAATTTTAAACCAAAAAATTATTTCAGTGACCACTTGCCAGATTTCATGGTATACCCCTTCAAATCTGGGCAATTAAATTATTACTATATTATTTTTTTTTACATTGGCTTAATTAAACAAAGAATTATTTTCACGTTTTGAAGGGTCAACGATGTTCAAGTCCGTATTGATGAGCTCAATTTGCAATTTGTGCACCGTTTTGGGGTGATGCCGGACAAGCATTTGGTGAAGTAAGTTTGGCGTATTTTTTAAATTTGATTAAATTCAATTAAAAAAAAGTCATTTTTATTTAATTATTTATTTTAAAAATTAATTTTAAGGTTTTGCGCGAAGAAGTTCGACATGCTGTATGTTTAAACAACAACCTATAAATTTGGTTTTTTTCTCAAGCAAATTATTAGAAATTGAACAATTAATTAAGTGCCCAAAATTTTTTTTACCAGTTTTTTTGTGTTGCAAAATTATATGGTTTTTAATTTTTTAAGGAATTAAGTCGGGAGCAGCTCTTCCCCCCCCCTCCCGCCAACGAAAAAAAATTTCAAAAAAATCTTTTTAAACACAGCCTTGGACTCGATTTGCTGGGTGGCCTTGCATTGGGTATGGACTATGGCAATTTGGCAATCATCCATGACAACAAAATGGCCAAATGGTTGACCGAGGAGGAAATTGAGCGCGAAATGGAGGACACCTACTGAAGAAACGAAACGAATGGATGAACAAAAAGTGATCGGAATTTTGTGATCAGAGAAACAGAAAACAAACAAATAAACACATTTATTTGGCGCCATACACACAGTGTCTGTCGGGAGATCCATTCCTAACCCAGATTTGAACAAAAAGTCGAAAACTCAACAAAACAAAACCAATTAAATGTGTTCAAACGAAAGAAGCAACAATACGTAAATGTGAGGAGCAATAATTATCCAGCAGCATATCAATTTCAATTCCTAATTATCATTCGTTCATTTGCCATTTCCCAATAATTCATTCAATTTTTCTTCCGCTGGGCCCCGGCACTTATTTTTGGACGTCCTTTTACGTCATCTGCTGATCCGCATTTGGTGGAGACAATTGCCTAAATGAAGTGTGAAAAATTAAATGTGACCGACATCAATTAAAAAGCAAAAGGGGGGCTCTATTGCAGTCCACACGGGCATAAAATAATTTGGCACTTTATTTGTCATGTTGTCTCACAAAATTGGTTTTATAAACATTTGGCCATAAACTAATTTTGTGTAAAATTATTTTATTTATAGTCGTGTGAACCAGGGATGGCACGGAATTCCGATTTCCGAAAAATTTTTGACCCTCGGAATTTCGATTTCCGAAAATTTTTGAGGCCTCGGAATGCCATCCCTGGTGTAAACTGTAATAGAGCCAAGCAAAAGCTGCTTTCACTCTCTCTCTCTCACCCAATGCAAAATAAATCATGAAGCTTAAAGTGGACATTGTTCAAATTTTCGTCCTCCCACTGAACCGTCGCCGCCGTTCCCCCAATTTTGCATCGCTCCAACAGCCAAAAAACATTGTCTTCTCCACGCTTGCCTTCTTTCACCAATGTCATCTGTTCATTAGTCCGTTCATTCACCGATTCAAATGGCTCAATTCTCGTAAACTTGAAAAGTTCAAGACGAATTGTGTAGCTGACAGAAGTGGTGGCACGGAGAAATGCCTAAAAACTGATTGGAAAAATGAAAGCAACCGTATTTATTGAATTAAAACACAACGCCTTTGAGGGGTATTGAAAAATAAAGCCCTCCCCCTGCATTAGAACCCCCCCCCCCTCCTTTTCAAGGGCGATTGAAAAACAGAACCCCCAGGGGTTTTATTTCTTGCTTAAAATTGATAGTCCTGCTGTTGACCTTCTTGAAAATGGAGGCCCATATGTCGACAGTCATCCATCCATAATCAAAATTTCTGCAATACAATCGCTTGGGCTGATCATCGGTGCTCGGCGTGTGCAACCATTTGAACAACGCTTGGCCAGCAGCATAACGAGAATTTGCATTTGGCTCCTGATCATCAGCGATCACAGCGGGATACAACTGATTGGAATCGATTGAATTCAACTGATTGAGATCAGTGAGAATTGTTGGCGAAATGAGACGACGCAAATCGTTCAAATGATCAGCATTGGTAAGGGTCAAATGGCGAATTGGCTCAAAAATGGGCCACACTTCACGGGCAAAAACCGTCCAAATCCGCTCCTGGACATTATATTCGCGTGAAAACGGAATCCACAGACTAAAATTGGTGCCTTTGTTGTCGAAAATTTGTTGCTTGGAACGGAGAAATGCGATGACGGAGTGATCGATGTACCTGAAAAAAATGTTGAATGCTTTGATCAGTGAAAAAATCCATTGAATTTTGAATTACGAAATTCGAAGGTCCTTAAAGCGAATTTTGGTGGGCAACGGCGGATGGTCGGCCAATGGAAAATGCACAGAATCGGAATAATTTGTCAACACAGATTTATGCAATCCATATTGCTTTCGAATTTTTGTTGTTTTCCAAATTGTCAATTCGCTTTTCCCATCAAAATGCGTGTCCACCAGCGCATAAAAACGATCGGAAAGCAATGCCATTTTGAGGCCGAGTTGTGCATGGTCAAAAGATGGCAGAATGTCCATCCACACGTCATTGCACACCCAACTGAAACATGGGAAAAAAAATTAGGTAAATGAATTTTTAATTTTATTTATTTATTTTTTTAAATTTCTTTACCGTCTGTTCATTTTTGCTGCAATTAGCACACTTTGTCGTACAATTAATTGATGCCAGAATAAATAAGACGAACTTTTTCTAAAAACATCCTTATTAAACATTTTTGGTATCATTTTATAGCAAAAATAATCCTCTATTGGATGACAAAATTTCAAAAATTTTTGTTGTGTTTCAAAAAAGTTATGGCCAGAAAACTTCAAAAAATGGTTTTATAAACATTTTTAGCCACAGATTTTTTGAAACATAACGATTGGCATTCTGACAATTCTTTAACATGCCAATTTTTTTTTTCAAAAAACGCTGAAAATATTTTTTTTTATTAACGAAATGACGTTCAAATGAAAAAAAACGCAAAATGCCTAACCAGGGACGGCACGGAATTCCGATTTCCGAAAATTTTTTGACCCTCGGAATTCCGAAAAGTGCAGCACCGCACAACAAAAAAAGTCGTAGCCATCGTCGTGGGGTGCTGCTCCATACCGTATCAATTACCACACTGTATATATTTGCTGCTTGTCTTGTAATACTGTATTTAGCTAGGAAATATTAAAATCCTCAAACATAATGCCTTTCATCCCGTTTCCGTACATTCGAATGAAAGCCAACGACTGTCCGGGGGTCGCTTTTCTCCGAACCTGTGGGTGCTTTTTTAATTGCTGAAATAGGGCCGGGGTCATAATTTTAAAATGACAATTCTGTAAACATATTGATTGGGTATACTGTCGGACTGACATATGACTGTATGTATGCCGGCGCCGGTCAGTCAAGGCAATGGCAATTCGTATAAATGGAAACTCGTACAATAGTAAGCCTAAAGTTCGGCCAGCCCCTAAGCTTATGTACGAGTTGTCATGACACCAGTCAGCCGGGAGCAGGTCGTTTTCTTCCGCGTCGTTTCCCCCCGAAAAATTAAAAAAAAAAATTTCAAATAGGAATTTCTTAAAAAAAAAAAAAATTTTAAGAAACTTATTTGTAAGAAATTTAAGGGAAATCGCCAAAAGTGGGGTTATTTTTTGTTAAAATTGCAAATTTTTCTTGGAAAATTTTTAAATTTCCCCCCCCCCCCATTGGCTACGACGGGCCACTGATGCCCAAGGCCCCGGTCAGCCACCGGTCTTTGTTTTTTTTTAATTTTCCCGTTTTTTTACAGCTTGTGCCACCTCATTAATCGCTGAGTCGTTCGCGCTCAAGGCCAACCTTTTGTGCAACATTAACCGTTCCGATTGTCAGACAATATACGTGCCGATTTCAGGAGGTGCCAAAGTGCTTGGCTGGTGAGTGGTGCCACAAAAAAAAATTTTTTTTTTTTTAATTTTCAACTGAGATTTTTTGTAAAAATTTGAGTTTAAAAAAAATTTCGGTGATGAGATTTCTTCTAGATGCACCTCTTTTCAAATCTGGTCAATTTATTATTATTATTATTATTTTTTTACATTGACTTAAAAACAAAGATTTATTTTCGCATTTTCAGGATCGACGATGTTCAGGTCCGTATTGATGAGCTCAATTTGCAATTTGTGTACCGTTTGGGGGTGGTGTCGGCCAAGCATTTGCCGGTGTATGTTTTGGCGAATTATCTTTTTTAAATTAAATTAACAAATTAAAAATGCAACCGTTTTATTTACAAATAAAAAAAAAATTTTTTTTTTGTATATTTTAAGGTTTGCCCCGAAGAAGTTCGATATTCTGTATGTCTAAAAGAAGCCAATGAATTTTTCTCAAAATTCGTCCCAATTTTTTAAACACAGCATTGCAACTGATTTGATGTGTGACCTCGGATTGGGCATGGACATTGGCAAATTGGTAATCACCCGTAAGGGCAAAATGGCCAAATTTTTGACCGAGGACGAACAGCTCGAAATTGAGTTTCACCGCGAAGATGATTGACTGATGGATGAACAAAAGTGATCGGAGTGTGTGTGATCAGAGAAACAGAAATCAAACAAATAAACATTTATTTTGCGCCATTTGTGAGAAAAAAATTATTTTTTTTTCGAAGATATTCAACAACAACTCTTCGTTTTTCATTGTCCAATTGGTGATGAGATCGTCGACCATTTCTTTCAAAGATAATTAATTTTCGTTGCTTTCATCCGCTTCTTCTTTTTCTTCTTCCGCTGGTGGGGATAATGGCCTAAATTAAATTTTAATTCTTTCGTTAAATTCAAAATGCTGTGTCTGTTGCTGCTGCTCACCCAATGTAATTGTCGGTAGACCATGAATTAAATTGGACATTGTTCATCTTGTGGTCCCAATTTTTGTTGTTTTCCGATTGAATCGCCGTCGTCTCCCCAACAATAATTGGGCACCGTTTCAGCAGCCAATAAGTATCATCGTCATTAATCAATGTCAGCTTCTCGTTGGTCCTTTCGTTCACCAATTCAAATGGCACAATTTGTGTTGTTGGCCACAAAACTCCAAAACGAATTTGGAAGCTGACAGAATCGGTGGCACGGATAAATGGCGAATGGTCGCTGCCAGATGAAAATTTTTTAAATTCAGCATTTAAATTAAATTTGGTTTATGATTTTTCTTTCGTTAAACATAATTTTGGACAAAAACCCGAGAAAATTTATGAAAATTGATTAGTATCCTGTAAAATCCGGACGGTATCACTCAATCCCTGTCAGCAGGGCTCTAATTTTAATGCAGAAGAGTTGCAAATTAATTAAAACATTTATAATTGCGGCGTCTGTCCTTGAAAATCCCTTCCGCGCGTCCTTGCTGTGCCACACTCGCCTCCCCCCCCCCCCCCCTCCCTCTCCGCTCAACTAACTCGGCACTGGCGCCGACGACGGCACCGGCACAAAGCCGGCATAGCTCATGTCCGTCCCGCTGGCACCAAAACGGCACAGGCACGTCCAATCAGCAGCTGTCGACCGAACCAGCCTAGAATCACTCCATTTCATACGCTTTTCATTCAGCTCATTTAGTGCCTCTTCGGCACACGTCGTTTCATTCAATTCAGTCGTGTAACATGACCACTGGTTCCACACATTCCACACCTTCCCGTCTAAATTTTCAGGCGCCTAACGGCACCGTCGAAACCCCCATTTTATCATATTTTTGAAAAATGGAGACCAAATGGCAAAAAACTCTAATTTTTTGGAGAAAAATTTTGTAACGGCCTTTTTAGGCTTCGGAATTCGATTTCCGAAAATTTTTGGAACCTCGGGATGCCATCCATCCGGGGCCGGGCCGTTTTCGTATGGGCCATTTTCGTACGTCCGTTTTCGTACGAGAGGATATTCAAAAAGAAAAAAATAAATAAAACAATTGCATTTAAATCGTGCACTAATGTTTAATTATGCTTTTTAATGTTTTGACCAAATTAGGCTTTTATAATTACAAATATGAACCAACAGCTAGTAATTAAAACAAAACGAAACTTTAAATCAGAATTTTTTAGTTTAATCAAATTTTTCCATCGAGGCGTTCTTTTGCCAGATTCTTTTTCACCCGTTTCCAATTTCGGTTTTTAGACAATTTGTCAATTTTACCCCAATAAATCCTTCCATTGAACCGTTAAAATGGAAAACGACGAAATTATGGCTTTATGACGGTTAGTCAAAAAACCATCAAACCAAACATTTGTTTATCTTTCCATACGAAATAATAATGACGCCAGTGAGCTAAAACGAAGATTTTGATGCCAAAAATAAAGAACAATTTTTATGAGCACGTCAATAATTAAATAATAATTTCAATTAGATCGGTCGTCACTTCCTAACAATTCATTCATCCATTCATGCTGTTCATCATTTGGGCCGTCCAATGCGTTGAGAAGACTAAAAATTCAAACGCAATAATTTTTAATTTTTGAAAAAAAAATTCACTGACGAGTCCCCGATGCGAAAGTCTCATCATGAATTTGAATGTAAATTTTGTTCCACAGGTCATCAATTTCACAGCTAATCGCTTCCTCTTCCCATTTTGTCCATTTGCTTTCATCTCGCGCAATTGGACAACTGATCAGCAGTGTAACCCACAACCCCTTCCAATTTACTCAAAACCTCGGGACTCAATTAGGCGAATCTTCCTCCTACCGTTAACACATTTCCCATTTCCCACCTTATCTTTCCGTTCTATCTCCCTCTTATCCTTTTCACATCCGATCCCCCTTTTTTCCCTTTTCCGTTCCCTTCCGCCACTTACGGACACTTTTCACGTACAAAAGGCACTCCGATCACACCATGATCGGAGGGGGAATGGACGTCAATCGACAATCAGTCGTTCTTTCCTCCTCCGTCCCTTCTCTCCCAAGGCCTTTTTCCCTCCTCCCCCCCCTCCCCGGGCTTTTCTCATCCCAAAGGCTTAAATCTCCAATCCCTCCAGGGCACTTTCTTAACCAATGGCACTCCCAAAATCCAATCAATCCTCCCCTTTTCTAATCTCAATCAACACGGCACTTATTTTAAACAATTTTATTTATATTTATTTTCTTATTTTCGTTAATAAATAATAAAACTCAATTCGACATTTGGAAATAAAAGGGAAATTAAAAGGGGAAATTCGATAATAAATAAAGGGACTTTTTCGGACATTTTCCCTCCCGGCCCGGCACGTTCCCACATTTCTGGTAGCACCGGATGGTTGTCAAACGACAACCTTTCCACCCTCTCTCTGGGTAAATTGTCCCATTTCACCTCTGAAATTTTTTTTCCATTAAATCACATTTTTCACTCATTTTTCCCCTCCCTTCACTTTTGGCCTTCCCCACAATATTCTCGTGCCGCCGCAATTAGTTGTACAGTTCCATCTCCAACTTCTTGCAAACAATGGCTGTCTTGAAGTTCAGAACTTCTCGATTAGCAGAGCGAATTTTTTTTCTTCCCTCTTAATACAATGTCTATTTTCCTCCGATTTCCACCCAAATATATTGATGAAAAGCTCAAAAGCCCCCCTCCCCCCTTCAACATCGAATATCCCGTTTTCAGGACAGATTGCGCAACCTTGCATCCAACATTCAAATTCCAGGCCATTTGCACATCCAACATTCAAAATTCCAGGCCATTTGCACATCCAACATTCAAAATTCCAGGCCATTTGCACATCCAACATTCAAATTTCAGGCCATTTGCGCATTCAACATTCAAATTTCAGGCCATTTGCACATCCAACATTCAAATTTCAGGCCATTTGCACATCAAACATTCAAATTCCAGTCCATTTGCACATCCAACATTCATTTACAGGCCATTTGCACATCCAACATTCAAATTCCAGGCCATTTGCACATCCAACATTCAAATTCCAGGCCATTTGCACATCCAAATTCAAATTCCAGGCCATTTGCACATCAAACATTCAAATTCCAGCCATATCCTCTCATCAAACATTCAAATTTCTTGCCATGTGCACATCCAACATTCAAATTTCAGGCCATTTGCGCATTCACATTCAAATCACACACAAATTCAAATTCCAGGCCATTTGCACATCCTACATTCAAATTCCAGGCCATTTGCACATCCAACATTCAAATTCCAGGCCATTTGCACACCAAACATTCAAATTCCAGGCCATTTGCACATCCAACATTCAAATTCCAGGCCATTTGCACATCCAACATTCAAATTCCAGGCCATTTGCACATCCAACATTCAAATTCCAGGCCATTTGCACATCCAAATTCAAATTCCAGGCCATTTGCACATCAAACATTCAAATTCCAGCCATATCCTCTCATTCAACATTCAAATTTCAGGCCATTTGCACATCCAACATTCAAATTTCAGGCCATTTGCACATCAAACATTCAAATTCCAGGCCATTTGCACATCCAACATTCAAATTCCAGGCCATTTGCACATCCAACATTACAATTCCAGGCCATTCCCTCGCATCAAACATTCAAATTCCAGTCCATTTGCACATCCAACATTCATTTACAGGCCATTTGCACATCAAACATTCATATTCCAGGCCATTTGCACATCAAACATTCATTTACAGGCCATTTGCGCATCAAACATTCAAATTCCAGGCCATTTGCACATCCAACATTCAAATTCCAGGCCATTTCCTAACATCCAACATTCAAATTCCAGGCCATTTGCACAACCAACATCCAAATTTTAGGCCATTTGCGCATCCAACATTCAAATTTCAGGCCATTTGCTCATCCAACATTCAAATTTCAGGCCATTTGCGCACCCAACATTCAAATTCCAGGCCATTTGCACATCCAACATTCAAAATTCCAGGCCATTTGCACATCCAACATTCAAAATTCCAGGCCATTTGCGCATCAAACATTCAAATTCCAGTCCATTTGCACATCCAACATTCATTTACAGGCCATTTGCACATCAAACATTCATATTCCAGGCCTTTTGCACATCAAACATTCATTTACAGGCCATTTGCGCATCAAACATTCATTTACAGGCCATTTGCGCATCAAACATTCAAATTCCAGGCCATTTGCACATCAAACATTCAAATTCCAGGCCATTTCCTAACATCCAACATTCAAATTCCAGGCCATTTGCACAACCAACATTCAAATTTTAGGCCATTTGCGCATCCAACATTCAGATTTCAGGCCATTTGCGCATCCAACATTCAAATTTCAGGCCATTTGCACATCCAACATTCAAATTCCAGGCCATTCCCTCGCATCAAACATTCAAATTCCAGTCCATTTGCACATCCAACATTCAAATTCCAGGCCATTTGCACATCCAACATTACAATTCCAGGCCATTCCCTCGCATCAAACATTCAAATTCCAGTCCATTTGCACATCCAACATTCAAATTCCAGGCCATTTGCACATCCAACATTACAATTCCAGGCCATTCCCTCGCATTAAACATTCAAATTCCAGTCCATTTGCACATCCAACATTCATTTACAGGCCATTTGCACATCAAACATTCATATTCCAGGCCATTTGCGCATCAAACATTCAAATTCCAGGCCATTTGCACATCCAACATTCAAATTCCAGGCCATTTGCACATCAAACATTCAAATTCCAGGCCATTTCCTAACATCCAACATTCAAATTCCAGGCTATTTGCACATCAAACATTCAAATTCCAGGCCATTTCCTAACATCCAACATTCAAATTCCAGGCCATTTGCACAACCAACATCCAAATTTTAGGCCATTTGCGCATCCAACATTCAAATTTCAGGCCATTTACTCATCCAACATTCAAATTTCAGGCCATTTGCGCACCCAACATTCATTTACAGGCCATTTGCACATCAAACATTCATATTCCAGGCCATTCCCTCACATCAAACATTCAAATTCCAGGCCCTTTGCGCATCCAACATTCAGATTTCAGGCCATTTGCGCATCCACCATTCAAATTCCAGGCCATTTGCATCGTCCAACATTCAAATTCTAGGCCATTCGCGCATCCACCATTCAAATTCCAGGCCATTTGCGCATACAACATTCAGCCGTTTCCTCAAACCAACATTCAGTTACCAGGCCATTCCTCGCATCAACATTAAGTTACCAAGCCATCTCCTCGCATCAAACATTCGATTTGCACATACACATTTTCAGGGAAGTTATAAACCTTTACATATTACTTTACACACCCACACCCTCACATTTTTAACCACCTAAGTTAATACTTATTTTTTTAAACTCCCAAAACGTAATTAAATCCTGGTTACTACTACATAGTAGCATCCAGCGAGTTATAATAAAACTGTTAACTTTTATTTCTCTTGGCCTTATCGCACCATCCTTCTCTTGTACCCTTCCGAATTAATTGGTCAAAATACTATCCCTAAATTTTTACTCAATTTCAATTAAATTAAACCTTCAAGTACAAAAATTCCTATGTTATGCAAATTCCAAATACAAAAACAAGTGGATTACCCTCATTGGGTTATCTCGCTAAAAAAAACAAATAAAATCTTAGCTACTCTCTCAGTTTACCTACTTAAACCCATAATTTTTCCCCTTTGATTAATTTAAAGTTTTCCGTATTTGGATTTTTTAATTCTGCTTGGTTGGCTACCAACGCCAGCTTTTCCCTCGATTTTAGACCTATTCCGGCTTCCTCCCTGAATACCAAACAGTTTTTCCCACTGATTTTGTTTCACCAATTTTCGTAATCAATTCCTTTTTACTTTAATACTTAAATCCATTCTAATTATATTAATCCCCAAATTAGTGTTTTGTTTTTCCATGAAGCCCAAAATGCAACCATTCTTAAAAAAAAGAAAAGCGATTTTCCCCAAAGGGATATCTTGCAAAAAAAAATCCAATACAATCCCAAATAAATCGTTTCAATTAGTAAAAAGGTCTAAATTATCATCTCAATTTCCCCAACCCACAAATTTCCATTTTAATTTCTGCCCTATTTTTTCTAAATTTTTGAATTTATCCATTGCTTTCACTCCTAATTTCCGATTAGTTTCCTAATTGTTTAGTCAGCCGAATTAATCTGTCCATTTTTTTGCACCAAAATCCCGAAATTAAAGTTTTGTTTTTCCAAGTGAACCCCAAAATCCATCCATTCTAAAAACAAAGTACAAGCAGATTTTCCTCTACGGGATTTCTTGCAGAAAAGCGATAATTCCTTTCCCAACGCATTTTGATGTCATAATTTTACATTTCAAAAATGCATATTTCTCACACCCTGCACTCATAAACGATGACATGGCACAATGTCCCCCACACTTCCTTCCTCTTTCCAGCCCATGGTAGTCCAACTATCCTCCTCTCCAACCACACCCGAACCACACTAAAACAAAATATTTTTTTTCAGGAATCCTTGGAACTTCACTTTGTGTTAAACGCTCAGATCGATCCAGTGACCATTGCTCAAACAATTTTGCCTATCTGCACTGCGCAATGAAATCACAGATGATATGAACTCGATGAAGGAAAGATGATATGATGAGTGATTTGATGATTCCGTTTTCGATGGACATTCATATCTCTTCTTATCTTTCACCATCTACCCTCACCAAAGACCAGGGACGGTCTTCCTGTGGCGTCGGAGGTGTAACCCACAACCCCCTCCCAATTTACTCAAAAACCCTGGGACTCAATTAGGCTAACATTCCTCCTCCCGTTAACACATTTCTCTTTTCCCACCTTATCTCCCGTTTAATCTCCCTCATCCATTTCACATCCGTTCCCCTTTTCCGTTTTCCTTCCGCCGCTTACGGACACTTCACGTACAAAAGGCACTCCGATCACACCAATCGAGGAGGGAGAGAGGAAGAGCACGTAAATCCATAATTCACTCGGCCTCTCCCCTCCGTCCTTTCCTCCAGGGCTTCTTCTCTTTCCCCTCAGGGCTTTTCTCACCCCAAGGAATTCAATCTTCAATCCCTCCAGGGCACTTTCTTTACCAATGGCACTTCCGAAATCCAATCAATCCTCCCCTTTTCTAATCTCAATCAACACGGCACTTATTTTAAACAATTTTATTTATATTTATTTTCTTATTTCCGTTATAAATAATAAAACTCAATTCGACATTTGGAAATAAAAGGGAAATTAAAAGAGGAAATTCGATAATAAATAAAGGGACTTTTTCGGACATTTTCCCTCCCGGCCCGGCACGTTCCCACATTTCTTGGATGAATATTTTTTCCAGGGCTTCCGAGATGGACCAGGACTCCTGCTGCTGGTTCTGTTGCACTATTCAAAAACAAAGGCCTCCTTTCGGGGTTCGGACAATCCATCAACAATTAGCGATTTAATAATTTTAAATGAAAATAGTTCTTAAAGAATACTAAATTTTAGGGTTGGGCCCTCGACTCCGCCCTGAAACCCGATATTTTTGGCTATTTTTTCGGGGTAACTCCGACGCTTCCGACCCGTAACCACGACTCGGGGTCGGGGTTAAATATACACCCATAAGAATGGCATTTTTGTGGGAGAAAAATCAATCGGTCGACCCAGAAAACCGATCAAACCAGATTTTCAAATTGCCGGATCCGATTTTAAAGTTTTCACATGTTAAAAAATATATATAAATAAATAAAATTATTATTATTATGCAAATTAATAAATATTTTTTCAGAAAAAATAATAAAAAAAATTTTTTGGTTATATGGCATAAGGTAAAAATTGAAAAAGCCCGAATGATTTGGTCGACCCCGAACTTGCTGACCCCGACTTTTGCGACCCGACGGTCGGGGGCCCAACCCTACTAAATTTTGTTGACGGATTATCCATAAGCCATAACTGACGGATTGTCCGGGAGCCGCCCGCCTTTCTGCTTACCCTTCATCAAAAACACTGAAGACGACTTTGTTCAAATGGTCCAAATTTTCGTCTTTCTTCTGCTGAACTTCGTCTGTCTCCCCAATGATTGGGCACCGTTTCAACAGCAATTCGTAATCCAATTCTTTGCTCAATGTCAGCCTCTCATTTGTCCGTTCGTTCATCAATTCAAATGGTTCAATTGGCATTGTTTGATAAACAGTAATTCGCATATTGTAGCGCACAGAAGTGGTGGCGCGGAGAAATGCCTAAACAGAAAAGGAAGCGAAAATCATTCTGCCGTTTCATGAAAATGTGGTGGTCGGCCACCTCCTTGAAGTTGTTGATCCATTCGAGATTTGGACTCAGATAATAGCGGCAACGCAATTGCTTCGGCTGTCCATCTTTTGTCGGAGTGTGCAACCATTGGTACAACACACGGTGAGCAGAAGTTACATTCGGTACGTCATCATCAGCAGCAATTTCATCGGGGTACAGAGCACCGGAATTGATTGAATCCAATTGATCAATATCAGTGAGAATTGTGGGCGAAATGCGACAACACAACTGGTCCAAATGATAGTGATTGTCAAAGTTCAAATGGCGAATGCTTGTCGCAAAAATGGGCCAAATTTGACGGATAAAAGCAATCCAAATTGGCCTGACATTCACAATAACCAAATTGGTGCCACTTTTGTCCCAAATTTGCTTGTTGGCATGGAGAAATGTGAGCACAGATTGATCAATATTACTGAAAATGGCATGCTTTTATGATCAATTATTAATAATGCTGTTCAATTTGGATTACCGAATTCGAAGTTTCGTAAAGCGTATTTTGTTGGGCAGCGGATGGTCCGGCAACGGAAAATCCACAAAATTGCCATCAATCCGTACAGATAGTTTCGCTTTTTGTTCTTCGCACTTGGAAATTGTAATGGTATTCCAAAGCGTAAATTCCTTTTTTCCATCAAAATGCGCGTCCACTAAAATGTCGAAACGGTCGGAAAGCAATGCCATTTTGAGTCCGAGTTGAGCACGGTTAAAAGATGGCAGAATGTCCATCCAAACATCGCTACAAATCCAGCTAAAACAATGGAAAAAATTTGGGTAAATGAATTAATTTTTCAAAAGAATTCCTTACCGTCTGTTCATTTTTGCTGCAAATTTCCGTTTTGTTTGGTGTCACGATGAATCAATAATTGCCCTTCAAATCCTTTTTTAAACAATAAGTAAATTTCTATATTTATTGTCACTGAAATGGAATTGAAAAAATGGGGTAGAAAAAATCGTCAAAAATATGTTAAAAAAAAGTTCTAGAAACCGAGGTGGACTCTCTGATTGGTTTTTCTGGATTTGGTAACACTTACCAATATCAGTTCAAATCATTCGGGCCAATGTTCTTCACCACTGCTCAGTTATTATTATTTTTAATTTATATAAATGCGAATTTTGTTGAAAATTGAATTTTCGATTTTTTGGCAGAGAGAAATATATAATTGGACGCATAAAAAAGATTGAGCGGATAAAGTGAAAAAAAAACAATATTTTTTTTACAAATCTCCGTCTGTTTTATTCTGTTTCAAAATTTTTCTTTGTGTTCTTTTTGCTCTCTCATTTTCCCCAACTCTCTCTTTTTAAGTTACATAACAACAGAGTTTTGCGGTCTACCTCAGTTCGGCCCCCACAGTTCGGCCCTCACGATTCGGCCCCCACGATTCGGCCCCAGCATGTTTTTCCCGTGTGGATGGACATTCTCCCATCTTTTGAACGTGTTGAACTCGGCCTCAAAATGGCATTGCTTTCCGACCGTTTCGATGTTTTGGTGGACGCGCATTTTGATGGCAAAAGCGAATTAACGCTTTGGAGAGCAATCGAAATTGAAGAGGGCATTGGAATGCCTAAACTTTCTGTCGATTTTGCGGATTTTCCATTTCCTGAGCATCCGCTGCCCAACAAAATTCGTTTTAAGGATATTCGGATTGAGTAATTCAACATTTTTTAAATTTCTGATCTATCTAATACTTCCTTTTTCAGCTACATTGACTATCTCCGTTCCAACACGCTATCTTGGAATTCTGAACAGTGGAAAATTGGACAATTTGCGTCGTTTCATTTCGTCAAAAATTCTCACCGATCTTGATCAATTGCGTTCGATCGATTCCGGTCTTCTGTGCCCCGATGCGATTGGTGATCATTTTGATGGGCCAAATGCAACTGCCGAACAAATTCTGTCCAAAATGGTTGCACACTCCGAGCAAAGATGGGCAACCAAAGCAATTGCGTTTCCGTGCTTATGTGGGCCGACAAAATCTCGAATGGCTCAACAATTTCCGAGAGGTGATCACTGATCAGCCATATTTTCATTAAACGATGACTAATTGATTGATTTCATTGCCCTTGATTTACGCTTTATTTTTGTTTAGGCATTTCGCCATGCCACCACTTCTTCTTGTGTCAGTTACACTGTTCACTTTACTCTGTCCGCGTCACAAAATTGTGCCATTTGAATTGGAGAATGAACGGACCAAAAAAAGCTGACATTGAAGAAGGAACATATTTATTGGCTATTGAAGCGATGCCCAATTAGTGAAAAGGCGGCGACGAATCAATGGGAAAACGACGGAAATTTGGATGCCAATTTGAACAATATCCATTTTCATTTTTGGGGCGGCAGGAATTGCATTGGGTGAGCAGCAATAGCAATTTTTGAAATTGTCGAAATTTAAAAATAAAAATAATTTTAGGCCATTATCGCCATCAGCGGAATAAGAAAAAGATGAAGAGGATCAAAGCAACGGAAATTAATTAATTATATTTGATGAAATGGTCCATCTCTCTCAGTAATTGGAATTTGATTTGATGCTCTCATTTTCTCTCGTCTGAAATACTTTTGTTGATTCTTTCGTTCGAATATACAAAATATAAATTTATTTGCTTGCTTTTTTATGAGAGAATTTCTCCAAAAAAGGATCGAGCAATCATTTATTAAATAATCCATTATGCTAGAAAAAAGTAAAAATAACCCCTTTAAGAATTTATTTACATATTTTGATACATATTTCTGGGTTTTTGTACATATTTCATAACATATTTTAGCATTTTTTATACATGTTTTATTTACATATTACAAACAAATTATACACAATACAATATTGAAATGGCACAGTGCCAACATCATTTCATCAGTCATTATAATCGCATCAATCAACCAATAAATTAATTCATTCATTTCTGCTGCTGATCAGTCGACCCGGGAGAAGCGACGTCAAGAAGACTGAAAAACGATGATGATTTAATTGCACTTTTGCAAGATCATTCAATTTTTATGAGTCGAACCAAAATGAAGTTTTAAAATTGTTCACCGTTCGTCAAATCCGCCGTCTCTGATCAAAAAGCGAATATGATTCATTGGATCATTTATTCAACACTTCATCCCTCACATTTAGCCATTTCCTGTCATCCCAACCAATTGGACAACGGGTGAGCAGAAAATAATTTTCATAATGTTCCAGTGTCAATTTCTCCACAGTCACTTCGTTGATCAGTTCAAATTGCACAATGGAGCCAATTAAATTGGACGAAAATCTCAAGAAAATGCGGAAAGTAATTGGCGAAGAAGCATTGGAAAAGCCCTAAAAATGAGACAAAAATCACAAAAAAAAAACCAATTAAATAAAGGGGGGATGATCCACCGTTTTCAGCTGTTCAATCGTTGAAGACCATTGATCCACCGATGAATTAACAAGGCATTTGAACCACTTCGGCACACTATCCGGACTTGGCGTGAACAACCATTTTGCCACCGCTTGGCCATCCGTCGCATTGGCACTTTCGTCGGGCGGAAAAGCGGGGAGAATGTCATCATCAAACAACACAGCGCGAAGTGATGGACATTCGTTGAGCAGTGACGGGGCCAATTGGCGCATACGGCGAAAAGCGATGGTGTTCAAAAACATCACATCAATGGAGTTGCGGAACATTGGCAAAATGTTGAGCAAAACAAAGTCCAAAATGCGATCATTGCCCATGGTAATTTCCAAATCCGTTGAACAGACGGCGAAAAACCGATGAAAACGGCGGAGAAATGCGATGACATTTTGATCGATGTAACTGAAAAGCCGAAAATATAGACGAAAAATTGCAAATTAATCAATTTTTTACATGATCTGAATGCGTCTGAATCCAATGATTTTGTTCGGCAGCGGATTAAGCGGAATTGGCAATGCTTTTCCATGGCAATTGACAATTTGCATTTTCTTCGAGCCATTCTCTCCATTTTGGCTTTGAATTCCAATAAATGCCAATGTCCATTTTCGCGTTTTGAAGTGTTCATCGACGTAAAAGTTGAATCGGTGACTGATCATTGAAATGCCAAAGCCAAGCTGACGAGGCGGCAGCAAATCGAACACACAAAGCCAACAATCGGCGGAGATGAAACTGAAGAAAAAGGAAAACAATATTTAAAATTTGAAATTTTAAAATTGGCATTTTAATTTTACATCGCTTTTGCCATCTTTTCCTCCGCTTCATTTTGGTTGTCTGATGACATTTTGTCGGAGCAAATTGTTATGACAGTTTCCGGCACTTTTTCAATTGTTAAGACAGTTTCCGGCACTTTTTCAATTTTGCGATGGCCTCGTTGTTTTGGTGGTTTTTTGAAACGGTCCCAATACTTCAAAAGAATGGCACAACAAATGACAAACATTGGCACAGCGATCAGACTAAAAATTGGGAAGGAAAAGGGTAAATGTCGAAAAGAAAAAAATTTCAAAAAACGTACAAAATCACTTTTAAAGACATTGTCAGAGAGAAAAAGTTGAAGAGAGAGACGAACACAAATAAATGGCGAATGAAAAATTAATAATGAAAAATGATGGAGGAGCAACCGCTTTTATACTATTTTGATATTTGTGTATTACCTAGACTTTTTGTTCGAATCTGGGTTAGGGTCCGAATCGGGTCAAAATAGATGCCAGAATTGGCCCGAAAACCCCTTAAAAATCATACAATAAACGTGAATTTATGTGAAAAAAAATTCGACTTTTTTTAGAATTTTGTTCGAGTCCGGGTATAAATGGTCGTTTTTTGAGCATTGCTATAAAAGGCCTCCTTCCTCTCCCATTCTTTTTCATTCGCTCACTTTTAAAGAAAAATAAACCCTTCTAAAAAATGACCCAGAAAAATTTCAGAACAAAAACACCATTAAGAACAAAAAATTTTGCTTTTTTCGGTTCCGTGCGAAATTATTATTTTTTCATTTTGTTTTCGAAAATATTTTTATGGTTTTTGCATATGTATGTACCTCTGTTCGCTTAGTAAAAGCTTATCAATAGCTTCTAGACATATGAAGCTTTCGAATGATGTCAATTTATAAAATGGCCAATCAAGAAAAGTTAGGTTCTAATGCACTTTATGAGTCCAATCGAGTTTTATGAGTCCAAAGGTATTTTATGAGTCCAATGAACTGACAATACCTGATTTTTATACAATAACTTTGTTCATGATCGAACAAACCCTATCTTTTTGGTATCATTCGAAAGCACAAAGTCTAATAATGTAATAATACGAGAAAACAAGAGAATTCTAACATTTCAAGAAAGTTACAAACGAAAATAATCAACAATTACTTAATTAATCATATCTTTTTTGGTAATTGCCTAAACGCTGCGATTTTTTATATATTTTAGCTTCGTTACACTTTGTGCTTTCGAATGATACCAAAAAGATAGGTGTTGTTCAAACATGAACAAAGTTATTGTATAAAAATCAGGTATTGTCAGTTGATTGGACTCATAAAATACCTTTGGACTCATAAAAGTCGATTGGACTCATAAAGTGCATTAGAGCCAAAAGTTATGATGCTTTAAACTTGGCTAATAATTGTAAGACAGAACTGACCCCTACCGATCGATCTCCCCCCCCCCCCCCCCTCCAATTTGTCCCGCTCCTTTTATTTCTTGATTAAATTCAACTTTTATATGAAGAATCTGCTGATTTCACAATTCACATTCCTAATTTATTTGTTTTTTTCGATTTTTAAGCTAATTTAAATCCGTCGAAAATTGTCTTAATAATTTCCCCTCAACAAAATGTCAGACCGCCGAAAAGAAGCGGAGGAGAAAATGGCAAAAGCAATGTAAAATTAAAAATGCCAATTTTCAATTTCAATTTAAAATTTTGTTTTCCTTTTCTTCAGTTTTATCTCCGCCGATTGTTGGCTTTGTGTGTTCGATCTGCTTCCGGCTTATCAACTTGGCCTCGAAATTGCACTGATTAACCGCCGCTTTGACTTTTACGTCGATGAACACTTCAAGACGCGGCGCTGGGCTCTGAGATCAATGGAAATTAAATCAAAATTCGAAGCGGATGGCACAATGGGAATGGATATTTTCAATTTCAATGGAAAACAATTGCCAATTCCGCAAAAAATGCTGCCAAAGAAAGTCGTCGGATTCGAGCGCATCAGCATCTCGTAAAATAGACGCTACATAAAAGTATTAGACATTTCCCATTCGTTTTCAGTTTCATCGACCAAAATGTGATCGCTTTTCTCCACCGATTGAGTCCACTTTTCGCCTCCTGTCCGGTTAATTTGGCCTTCGGCACGAACAATGAGTGCATTTTGGCGTTGATTTTGAACAAAATTTGGCAAACGCTCGGAAAAAACATTCATGGCATCGAATCGTACGCCAGTTTTTTACACCGTTTGCGACAAAGCGTCCCGTCACTGCTCAACGATTGTCCAGCGCTTCGTTTTGTCTCTTTATATTATGACGGTTTCTTTGCCGAATTTCCTGCCGATGATAGTGCCATGGCATCGGAAGGACAAGCGATGGCCACACTTCAAAACGATGTGCCAAAGGTGTTAATCTGCACGTTGGACGCGGATGATGGGAATTCGGCGTCGAGGATTGAAGCGTTCAAAGCGGTGATTTTCAATGATTTATTTGGCTTTTTTACGTTTTTTTTTTGGGTTCGTTTAATGGCCACCTCTGCCATAAAAGTTGTAAATCTTTTGGTTTTTCGTGTCCCCCTCCCAACCGAAAAGTGGCATTCATTTCGTATTTCTTAACCAATTTTTTCCCACATTTTTAGGCATTTGCCTCGGCTTCATCTCCGGTCTGTTTCATTGTCGTCATTTGGGTTTTTCCTTCGTCTTTTGCTGCCCCCATTGTGCCATTTGTGCTGACCAATGAATTGACCCGTGAACAATTGGCATTGAAAGAAACTGAGAAAAGCGACGACTGTTTTGTGTTGGTCCGTTGTCCAATTGTGCGAGACGCGAGCAAATGGACAAAATGGGAAGAGGAAGCGATTGGATGGGAATGTTTTGATCAGTCGAATAAAATTGTATTTAATGTGGACGAAATCGGGGACGGGTCTGTGTAATGCTTAAACAAAAACCAAATTTATTGCTTTTCTTTTTCGATTTTTAGACTTCTCGACGCAATGCCCGGCCCGAGTGATCAGCAGCAGAAGTGAATGAATGATTTGCTGAGAAGTGATCGACAAATTTGAATTGCGGCATTGGATAATGAATTTGACGTTTATAAAATTGTTCTTTTTGTTGCTTGATCAATTGTATTGTTAAAAAATGATCGATTTTATTGATTTATGGAAAATAATTGACGTACTCATAATTGATATTATTATTTTTAAATGGTTAACATATTTGTTTGTTAGTACAATTTACGAGACAATGATGGGGCAGGGGTGAGGGGTGGGGCTCGATCGCGGCCGAGGATTTTGGCCAAGCGGATTTAAGGAGCTAAACTCTGAAATTCACAATTTTTTGGGCAATTCGGCGAAGAAAAACAATTTTATAAAATCAGTAGCTCTCTCTCTCTCTTAAAAAAAATCAAAGAAAAGCAAGGAAATTCTTTGCGGAAGCAAAAAGGAATGAAAAAGTGATTGATGAATGAAAGAAAATGGAAAGGGAATGATGGCTTTTATACAGGGTTCCCAGATCTGAGGCTTTAGCCTCATTTTGTGGTTTTTTGATAGGTCAAAGAGGCTATATTTTCAAAATGAGGCTTTTTGTGGTTTTTTGAGAAATTTTGAGGTTTGGGTTATTTGACATTCATTTGGACCAATTTTGAATCCCGGACCCGAATTCGAACAAAAAGTCGAAAACTCAAAATTTTCAAAATTCAATTTATGTTCGTAGCGGTACAGAATGACCATTCTTTGATATCCCAAAGGTTTGTGACCAAATATAAAAGATATAATAATCAAGACAAAAGTTTCAGAATAAAAATGCCATTTTACGTTTCTTTTTTACATTTTTTGTTGTCGCTTGATTTTCTTATTGTTTAGGAAAGAATTTTCAAACAATTATCTATTTATTCTGCTGATTGTGTCACCAATTAATCGTAAAACGGCAAAAGTGTGCTAATTGCAGCAAAAAATGAACAGACGGTAAGGAAATTTTTAAAAATTTAAAAATTTCCATTAATTGTTCCCGCATTTCAGTTGGATTTGTGCGGATGTTTGGATGGACATTCTTCCATCTTTTGAACGTGTTGAACTTGGTCTCACAATCGCATTACTTTCTGACCGTTTCGATGCTTTGGTGGACGCGCATTTCGGTGGAAAAAGCGAATTGACAATTTGGAGAACAATCGAAATTAGCAAGCACAAAGGACCAGCAGAACCGACACTGTCTGTTCTGATTGATGACGATGACAATTTTGTGGATTTTCCATTGCCGGACCATCCGTTGCCAAACAAAATTCGTTTTTGTTTCCTTCTGATTGAGTAATTTTAAATTTTTTGTTTGTAGCATTTTTTTATTTCTTCAGCTACATTGACCATTCCGTCATTGAATTTCTCCGTTCCAACAAGCACATTTGGGACAGAACTGGCACCAAATTGGGGTTGGATGTGCGTTCAAACAAAACCAAGGATGAACAGCGAATTTGGGATGTTTTGACGAGTGAAATTTGGCCCATTTTTGTGCCAAACATTCGTCATTTGCGCATTAACAATGCCGATGCTTTGGACAATTTGCGTCGTCGCACTTCACCGACACTTCTCACTGATCTTGATCATCTGAATTCAATCGATACTGATATTCTGTTGCCCGATGCGATTGGTGATGATTTCGATAAACCAAATGCTTCTGCTGGCCAAGCGTTGTCCAAATGGTTGCACACTCCGAGCAAAAATGGTCAACCGAAGCGATTGCTTTGTGCGGATTATGACGAAGAAGTGAACTTAGATTGGGTCAACAGTTTCAAGGAGGTGGTTCTATTCATTAAACACTTAATTGATTAATTGCCCTTTATTTATGACGTTTCCCTTTTGTTAAGGCATTTGCCCATGCCACCATTTCTTCTGTCAGCTACAAAATTGAGTTTGCAGTGTATAAAACTTCAATTGAGCCATTTGAATTGGTGAACGAACGAACCAAGGAAAAGCTGACATTGGAGAAAGTGGCACGTTTTAGTATTTATTGGCTGTTGAAGCGATGTCCAATTATGGCGACAATTCAATGGGAAAACGATGAAAATTGGGACAACAATTTGAACAATGTCAAATTTAATTTGTGGCCTGGAAATTCCATTGGGTGAGAGCAGCAAAACGGGATTTGATTTTTTATACAATTCAAATGGCACTAAATTTTAGGCCATTGTCGCCACCAACGGAAGAAGAGAATGAAAAAGCGGACGAATGAAAGCAACAAAAAATAATTATATTTGAGAAATGGCCGATCTCACATAATTGGAATTTGATGCTCTCATTTTCATTTGTTGATTCTTTCGTTCGAATACATATACTTTTGAATATCAATTGAAAAATTTAAGCTTATAGAATTGTTTTTGGCCCGGTTTAAAATGCGAAAAATGGGCAATTCTAAGCTTTTAGAACGGTCAACCGGAAAATAAATCTTAATACAAATAATAGAAAGATTGGGTAATTAATTAAGCAAACATTTTGCTCATCTAATGTTTAGGCAGGGCTCACAGGTCAAAATTTTCAAAAGCCTCATTTCGCAAATCAAAAAGCCTCATTTTTACAAAATTTGGTACTAGTGCAGTTGGTACGCCATTATTTGTTTAAGTCGTATAAAAAAATATTTTTTTTTTGGATTGGAAGCCAAAAATTAAATCATTGTGTTAATGTATTTTGCCAAATTTAAAATTGATAGTTTTGTCCAATTTTCTTTTCATTTCCCTTCATTAACTTGCAATCCCTTCCATTCCCAGCTCTTTGGTTAAAGGATTTGCATGACAATTTAATTTACCTTAGATATTCTGCATTTTGTGACACCAATCAATTGGAAAAAGGGCAAATTGTGCTAATTGCAGCTAAAATGAACAGACGGTAAGGAAATTTTCTTAAATAAAATTACAAATTTTTCCACCCCAACCGTTTGAATTTACGAATTTAATTTAGTTTTTTATATTGGAAGGACCTTTAAATTTAAAGTTTTTGCATATTCAACAATTGGAAAAAACATGAGAAAAATTGATGCAAAAAATTCACACAAAAAAAAACAAAAAAATAAAAAATAAATTTTTAATGGTTAATAAAGGCCTTAAGAAATAAAAATGCCTTTTTTTTGTTCTCATCCGCCTCATTCCATTCATTCATTCTCCCTATATTGAATGCCCTTTTACGTCTCTTTTTTACATTTTTTGTTTTCGGTCGATTTGCTTATTGTTTAAGAAAGGCATTTTGATTATTTATTCTGAGTTTTGTGTAATCAACCAATTGGTAAACGACAAAAGTGTGCTAATTGCAGCAAAAAATGAACCGACGGTAAGGAAATTTTTAAAAATTACCAAATTTTCCATTTTTTCATAATTTACCATCTTTTTAAGTTGGATTTGTGGCGACGTATGGATGGACATTTTCCCTTTGTTTGACCGTCTTGAACTTGGCCTCAATTTGGCATTGCTTTCCGACCGTTTCGATGCGTTGGTGGACACGCATTTTGATGGCAGAGAATTGACAATTTAGAGAACAATCGAAATTCGCAAGGACAAAGGATCAACATCGAAACTATGTGCCGGTTGGAATGCTGTGCCATTTCCATTTCCCGACCGTCCGCTGCCCATCAAAATTCGTTTTAAGAACCTTCGGATTGAGTAATTCAAAGGATTATTAATTGTGGTAAAACCATTCCCTTTTCAGCTACATTGACCATTCCGTCATTGAATTTCTCCGTGCCAACAAGCACATTTGGGACAGAAGTGGCACCAATTTGAAAATGTGGTCATACAAAACCGAGGATGAACAGCCAATTTGGGATGTTTTAACCAGTGAAATTTGGCCCATCTTTTCGGCAAGCATTCACCATCTTGGCATTGCCGATGTCGACCATTTGGACAATTTGCGTCGCCGCACTTCACCGACAATTCTCACCGATCTTGATCAATTGAATTCAATCGAAACCACTGATTTGTTCCCCGACATAATCGCTGATGATGGGCCAAATGCAACTGCTTGCCAAATGTTGTCAAAATGGTTGCACACGCCGAACAAAAATGGTCAACCAAAGCGATTGCGTTGCCGTTATTATTTGAATCCACCAAATCTTGAATGGGTCAACTATTTTAAAGAGGTGGTCAGCCATATTTTGACCGATTGATTGCCTTTGATTTGCGTTTTTTCTTTTTGTTTAGGCATTTCTCCGTGCCATTTCTTCCGTCAGTTACATTATTCGAATTGATCATGTGGAAACAATGCCAACCGAGCTATTTGAATCGGTGAATGAATGGACCAAAGAAAAGCTTACGTTGGAGAAAGTGTCACGTTATGATGATGTTGTTCATTGGCTGTTGAAGCGATGCCCAATTAGTGAAAAGGCGGCGGCGATTAAATGGGAAAACGACGAAAAATTGGACGGAAATTTGAACTATGTCAAATTTGATTTTTGGCGTGGCAATCGTTCCAGTGGGTGAGAGCAGCAACAACGGAATTTGATTTTGTTGAAAAACAAAACCGCATTTTTATTTCAAATGGATTTGATGCTTATTCTCTCTCAGAAATGCTTTGTTGCTTCTTACATTTATTTGTCTGATTGTTTTTGAGTTCTTGTTCAATATATTTTTGAAAAATGTCGATAATTTTTGAGATGGTCAATTGGACTTTGGATAAATTTTTATCGGAGGCCCCAAAACTCAAAATTGCTCAAACCCAATTTTATTGGTTTTCTTACTCGGGGATTCGATAATTGGCCGAAATAGCGACCCCAAAAACCTCTGGAAACTTGTTTTTAGGGCAAAAAATTTTTGGAAAATTTTTTTTCCAAGGGACAATTTGGCGCGGACCGTTTTGGCGCCGCCAATTTTGAAATTCTATAATTTTCTTCTTTGTCAGTTAAACTTAGCAAATCTGGCATCATTTAAAAGCTCAATGGATACTCTATATTTACATGTCAAAATAGAAATGAATGATTCGAAAATAAAAAAATTATGGCAGACGGCGCCAAAAAAGCCAAGAAAAAGTCAATTTTTGATGTTTTTGGCCATAACTTTTTTGTAAACCTAAGAAATTTTTTGAAATTTTTGCAGGCTAATAGAGAATATCAAGAGCTATCGAATGATAGTAACAAAATTTCGCCGCAAACATTAAAAAAAACATCAAACTTGAAATAAGAAAAAATCTTAGAATTTTTTAAAAGAAAATTCAAGGGCGGTACAACAATTGCGGACCGGCAATTGCGGACCGGACAATTGCGGACGACAATTGCGGACGACAATTGCGGACGACAATTGCGGACTAGACATTTGCGGACGACAATTGCGGACTAGACATTTGCGGACGACAATTGCGGACGACAATTGCGGACCGTACTTTTGCCAAAAAATTAACTGGAAGGGTGGGCCTCGTCAGTACGATCCCTTCCGTATTACAAATTCAAAAACCTAAGTGTGTTTCGGCCCTTCTGTAGACACATAGGTTAGGTATTTGTTTCAGACGACATGGATTTGATTGAGCCGCTTTTCCCAATTCTTTTCATTCTCGAAAAGAATGAATTTTTGCTAGAATCCAAAGACTTCAATTATTCACATTTTTTTTTTCAATGATTGAAGACATAACCGGACGGAGCCATGTTAAGGAAATTTGCTTTTACAGTAAGAACTTTTGCAATAGGTAATTTAATTTAAATAAGTAATTTAGCTAAAGATGGTGGGGATAGAAAAATTGGACGATCACGAAAAGCAATGGCTATAGTGCTTATGTATGGTTTGATGAATGGAAAAAGTCTTGAGTTATTTTTTTGTTCATAAGATGTATTTGTAGAAGCTGTTGTTGGGCCTTCAGCAAGCCAATAAAATAAACCATATTATAGCTTTATCATCCTATGCTTTGCTTTTTTCTCCTTAATTTGTGCTATCTATTTGTTATTAATTTATTGCTGTGAGCTTTCTTATTTGGTGTCTACGGAAGGGCCGAAAAACACTTAGGTTTTTGAATTTGTAATACGGAAGGGATCGTACTGACGAGGCCCACCCTTCCAGTTAATTTTTTGGCAAAAGTACGGTCCGCACATGTCCAGTCCGCAATTGTCGTCCGCAATTGTCCAGTCCGCAATTGTCGTCCGCAATTGTCCGGTCCGCAATTGCCGGTCCGCAATTGTCGTAGCACCGATTCAAGATAAAAAAAATTATCGCAATTTTTTTTTGAAATTTATGATAAAGGATGTTGTTATCAGTGAAATTTGGCCCGTTTTTGCCACAAACATCCACCATCTTGGCATTGACGATGGCGATGATTTGGACAATTTGCATCGTCACACTTCATCAACAATTCTCACTGATCATGACCAATTGAATTCAATTGATTCCGATACTTTGCTGCCCGATGGAATTGCTGACGATGGGCAAAATTCAACTGCTGACCAGGCGTTGTCCAAATGGTTGCATATTCCGACAAAAAATGGCCAACCGAAGCGATTGAATTGTAATGATTATTTGGTTTCACCGTCTCTCGAATGGATCAACAATTTCAAAGAAGTGTGATCCCCATATTCCCTTAAATTGTTTTTTTTACCAATTTTGTTTAGGCATTTCTCCGTGCCACCACTTCGTCCTCCTACATTATTCAACTTATTTTTGACACGATAACAACGCCAAATGGACCATTTGAAGTGGTGAATGAAAGGACCAATGAAACTGATACTGTGGAAAAAATCCGAGTATAATTGGCTGCTGATACGGTGTCCAATTGGGGATACGGTGACGGTTTAGCGGAAGAAAGAAGAAAATTGGGACGACAATTTGAACAATGTCAAATTTAAATTGTGGGATGCCATCAATAATAAAAAAATATTTTTTGTTTTCAAAAGACATGAAAGCATTTTTCCTAGGGTTTTCTGGATCACTGATCACGAATCAAGCATCTATTCCGACAAATTTCGAACCCCGGACCTGAATTCGAACAAAAGTTCGAAAATTCAAATTTTTCGAATTTCAGCTTTTTGATCCAAATGGTTTAAATAATTTTTTATTGAAGTATTAATGGGTTCCTGATTGATTCCGCGTATTTAGCCGGTTTTTAAGAAAAAATAGAAAATAAAAAAATTTGAATTTTCGAAATTTTTGTTCGAATTTAAGTCCAGTGTTCGAAATTGGTCGGAATAGATGCCGGATTCGTGATCAGCGATCCCGAACCCATAGAAAACATGCTATGACGTTGTATGCATTAATTCCGAATCCGGTCTCTCACAATCCGGTCAATCCGGTAATCCGGTCAATCCAGATTTTTCCCAAAATCGCCGGATCCAGAAAAATCCGGTACCGGATCCGGTCCGTTCTCTAGTAAAAACCTAAGAATCCTCGCCCTAGTACCTAATAAAAACCTTTAGATAAAATTCATTTTAATTGCGCCGCCCATTAAAAAAAAGAAAAAACTTTCCTCCGCCGACCATTGCTTAATTTCTTCTGCAACAATTGGTGAAATCAACAATTAGGACGGCGAACTGTTAGCGTGGCCACGAAAGTGAAACGAACTTTGATGAAAATGTCAGCCAAATTAGGCATTTTTCATGCATTAAACAATCGAAGTTTCCGTCCATTTCAGTTGGGTGTGCAACGATATGTTTGGGTGGACATTTGCCCATTTTTTGGCCTTGCTCAACTCGGCATAAAATTGGCATTGATTTCGCCGCGTTTCGCTTTAATGACCTTCGAATTGAGTAATTTAGAACTCATTATTGGCCTTAAAAGCACCCATTTTCAGGTACATGGGTTGGTCTTTTCTTAATGCATTTCGTCCATTTCACTGTTTTAGTGCCATAAAATTGTTTTCGAGTTTTTGGGGTCACTCTAATCATGAAAACTGACACCAATTTGCACCAATTCCGATTTTAAAATTCAAAATCAAAATTGCGGATTTTTGTTTGAAAGACTGCTAATACTCGGAAAGAAACTGAAAGCCATTAATCCTGTAATATTAAATCATTTAAGCAATTTTAATATGATAAATCAGAAATTTGATTGCTTTTGATTTGATCTTGGCATTTTGTTTAGGCATTTTTCCGTGCTGTTCACTTTACATTAGGGTTGGGCCCCCGACCCCGCCCCCGACCCCGAACCCCGACATTTTTGGCCATTTTCGGGGAAAACCCCGACCCCGAACCCCGACGCTTCCAACCCCGACAACCCCGAACCCCGACCCTTAACCCCGATCGGGGTCGGGGTTAAATATACACCCCTAAGAATGGAATTTTTGTGGGGGAAAAGGCAAAAAAGTTATAAGAAATTTGAATTTTGCCAAATTTTATTAAATAAAGTAAATTTGCTGATGCAAATTGGTCATCATTGGCATATTTTGTGGTGAAAATCTGTTAGAAAATAAAGCTTAAATTTTAAAATTCGCCCGGCGGTGCCGATAAGCACCGCCGGACCCCTTTCTCCTAAAAGTCTTTAGAAAAAAGCACGCCGCGAAATTTTTTTTGAAATTAGAGAATTAGAATGCAATTTGTTAACTGGTTTTTCACCAAATAACCAATTTTTTGACTTTGAGCCAAATTTATTTTAGAAAAAATAAGTTTTGGGGCCAGGCGCCGGAGGAAAAATTTGAAATTTTAACTATTTTTACAGATTTTCACTGAAAATTGTTCATTTTAAAAATGCCTTATCTTTTTTAATTAATTCTATACAAAAATATTTATGATAAAAAGAAATAAAAAAGTACATAAAATTATTATTATTGAGATAGAGAAGAAGAAGCTTCCCCGAGAGGAAGATTAATGGATCAATTGAGGCAACAATTGATCCTATATGATCGAGCAAAGTGGGGAGCTGGAGAGGGCAGGGTCGGTAGTTCAGCTGGTAGAACACTGGTCCGGAAAGCCAGAGACGCCGGTTCAAAGCCGGCCCGCCCCATAGTTTTTCCCTCAAAAGCTTCCCCGCTCGTTCATATATTTCATGGCGACCCTTGGCGGCTTCCAGTTCACCCAGCAGCAGCATTGAAATTTTACTATTTTTTTCCGTCGGGACCACAATTTTACACCGTTGCCTATTTTTATAACAAAATTGATGAAAAATCCTAAAAACAATTTCCCGTCGGCCCTACCGGTACCGCCGGATTCCCCCCGTGGCATAAAATCAAATTGGTGAGATCATCGGCCATTTCTCAAATATAATTAATTCACTTCCGCTCAATTAGACGACATTTTCCATGCTTTTATCCGCTTATTCTTCTTCCACTGGTGGCGATAATGGTCTAAATTGAGTTTTTATTTTTCAACAAAATCAAATTCCGCTAGTTGCTGCTCTCACCCAATGGAACGAATGCCACGCCACAAATCAAATTGGACATTGTTAATAATTATTGTCCAAATTTTCGTCGTTTTCCCACTGAATTGTCGCCGTAATTGGACATCGCTTTAGCAGCCAATTATCCTCTGATTTTTTCCACAGTGTCAGCTTCTCATTAGTCCCTTCGTTCACCAATTCAAATTAAATTCAGCGTAAAATGTAATTTTAATACATACAACGTCATAACCCTACTGATCATGATTCTGGCTGGCACCTCTATTCTGGCTGCAATTATCGAATACGCGACTAAGAAAACCAACAAATTTGGTTTTGAGTTTTGGGGCCACCGATAAAAATTTATTCAAATTCCAATTGACCATCTTTCTCAAATACATACATATATTGAACAAAAATTATAATAAAACAAGCAAATAAATGTTTAAGAAGCAACAAAAGCATTTCTGAGAGAAAATAAGCATCAAATCAAATTCCAATTTGTAAGATCATCGGCGATTTCTCAAATATAATTAATTCACTTCCGCGCACTCAGACGACATTTTTGTTGCTTTGATCCGCTTCTTCTTCCGTTGATGGTGGAGACAATGGCCTAAAATTAAGTGTTTATTTTTTCAAAATCAAATTCTGTTGGTTGCTGCTCACCCAATGGGACGATTGCCACGCCACAGCTCAAATTGGACATTGTTCAATTTGTCGTCCCAATTTTTGTCATTTTCCCATTGATCTGTCGCCGCCTTTTCACTAATTGGGCATCGCTTCAACAGCAAATCAAAATCATCATAACGTGACACTTTCTCCAATGTCAGCTTTTCTTTGGTCCGTTCATTCATCGATTCAAATGACTCAGTTGGCATTGTTTTCACATGATCAATTCGAATAATGTAACTGACGGAAGAAGTGGCACGAGAAAATGCCTCAAATAAAAAGAAATGCGCAAATCAAAGGCAATTAATCAGTCAAAATATAGCCGGCCACCTCCTTCAAATTGTTGACCCATTCAAGATTTGGTTGACCACGATAATCACAGCAATGCAATCGCTTTGGCTGCCCATCTTTTATCGGAGTGTGCAACCATTTGGACAACACTTGGCCAGCAGTTGCATTTGGCCCATCATCAGCGATTACGTTGGGGCACAGATAATAGGAATCGATTAAATTCAGATGATCAAGATCGGTGAGAATTGTTGGTGAAATCAGACGACGCAAATTGTCCAAATGGATAGGACCGGCAAAGCTCAAATGGCGTAAGTTTGTCGCAAAAATTGGCCAAATTTCTCGGACAAAAATATCCCAAATTGGCTGGACATCTTCGGTTTCGTCACCATCAATAAACAAATCCAACTTGGTGCCCATTCTGTCCCAAATTTGCTTGTTGGAACGGAGAAATGCAATGACGAAATGGTCAATGTAGCTGAAGAAATATAAAAAATAAGCCTTAAAATACATAAAAGTTTAAATTACAGAATATTAAGATGCTTAAAGCGAATTTTGTTTGGCAACGAATGGTCCGGCAGAGGAAATGCCATAAATTTTCCATCGGCCAAAACAGATAATTTCGCTTTTGGTCCTTTGTCCTTATCAATATTGATAATTCTCCAAATTGCCAATTCCGTTGTTTTTCCATCAAAATGTTTGTCCACTAAAAAGTCGAAACGGTCGGAAAGCAATGCCATTTTGAGTCCAAGTTGAGCATGATCAAAAGATGGAAGAATGTCCATCCACACGTCGCTACAAATCCAACTGAAACATAGGAAAAAATAAAAAATATTAATTTTTCGGAAAATTCCTTACCGTCTGTTCATTTTTGCTGCAATTTGCACACTTTTGTCGTAATTTGTGATTTTGTTAACTAAGTAAAACTGTTTTTATATTCTAAAAATAAGGAGTTAAAATTTTTTGATTTGTTTGATTTATTCATCGCAAAAACGGGTGATGTGTAGTATTTTTTACAATAAAAGTCAATGGTAAAGAATTATGGTCCCGAATTTATTTTAAAAATTTTATTTTCTATTTTGGGCTCGAAATCAAATTTAAGGGGTTTTAGAAGGTGCGGATTGCGAATCTGAACTTGGATTTATCCAATTCCGAACTCCGGACCCAAATTCGAACAAAAAATTGAATGATGTAAAACAATGCTTCAATTGTTAATTGGATAAAAATACGTAATTTTTGCCAAAAATTTGACCGTTTATAATTTAGGGTCCGGGGTTCGGAATTGGGCAAACCCGAGTTCAGATTCATAATCAGGACCCTCGAAAATCCCCGGAAACTGTATTTGAGTCAAAATAAAAAAGTTAAATTAGGGACCATAATTCTTTACCATTGCCCAATAAAAATATTTTAAAATTTTTTTGAAAAAATGAGCAAATTGTATATACAAACTGCATTAGTACCCCAAATCCAACATTGTTGGTATCATTCGAACGCTCATCTCATGCTCTATTAGCTTAACAAAAAAAAAAAACAAACAAATTTATCTTCCATATGAAAAAGTTATTAAGAAAAATTTTGACTTTTCGCAGTTTTCATGTATAACTTTTTAGTAATTATCTAATCGACAAGCAAATAAATAGAAAAAGCTTTTAAGCATATTAAGCTTTCGAATGATACAAAAAAAGTTGGCTTTGGTTGACAAATAAAAAAGTTAATTCAATTCTGTTGATATATCCATCATTTTGCTTCTTTTCACGGGACCAATGATGATTAGGGCGAGGATATTTAGTGGCAAAAAACCCCAAAATAATTAACTAATAGTGACCAAAAAATGCCAAAATAGTGGCAAAATAGTGGCGAAAAATTTCTAAATTTAGGGTGTGTAATTTTTTAAATAGCTGTTTTTAATTTGAAAATAATTTAAAATTAAGGCAAACAGTTTTTTATTCAATGATTGCAGTTACAAAATATTTTCTTACAAAGGAAGGTCCCCAGGTGTCCGTGGGATTTCCGAATGAAACTTGGTCGGTGGATAGAGCACCTAAGGGTTCTTAAGAAAAATGTTTTTATTTTCTGCCAAATAAGCACGAGTGCCGAGTTATGACGTGCCAAACTTTTTTAATGAATAAGCAAATGGAATAATAGTTTTGGTTTAGTCACGTCGTCCAGTGGTGCAGAGGTAGTGTGCCAGGCACCGTTTTTTAAGCCCCAGGTTCGGTTCCCCTGCATGCAAATTCCTTTTTTTTTTGCTTTTTATGCAAAGTAAATTATCAAAAAGTTTTTTATAATACAAGACTTTATTTTTAATTTTTTTTTAAATTCATACTCAATAAAAATATTAGATAATTCAAATTGATATGATATTTAGTGCATCTATTGCATCTTTATGTGTAAGTTATTTTTTTAATTTTAACTCAATAAAGTCAAAATAAAGATTTTGTTTCATAAAAAATATTTTTAATAATTAACTTTGCATAAAAAGCAAAAATAAAAATTGTAAAATGTATTAGCATGTAGAGGATTCGAACCTGAGACCCAAAAAAAAATTTGACTAACGCACTACCTCTACACCATTAGATGCTTGTAATGTAGCATAACAATTATTTCTTTTCTTTAATTATAAAAAGCTAAAAAGTTTGGCACGTCATAACTCGGCACTCGTGCTTATTTGGCAGAAAATAAAAACATTTTTCTTAAGAACCCTTAGGTGCTCTATCCACCGACCAAGTTTCATTCGGAAATCCCACGGACACCTGGGGACCTTCCTTTGTTAGCAAATATTGAAAAAAAGAAAAAAAATTTTCTGGGGAAGAATTTTTGTGAAATTTTTCCAACTCTTAGGGGTGTATTTTTTGTTTTTATTCCATTTTTTGGGAAATTTTCCAAAAATGTCAAAATAGTGGCAAAAATAATGACAAAATGCCAAAATAGTGGCAAAAAATTATTTTAATGGCCAATTTCCAAAATAGTTTTTTAGTGGCGAAGGATGCTGATTTGGAAAAAATCCTCAAAATGCTCAATTTTTATGTAAAACTTTTATCAAAAACTCCCAAATATGGCAAAATGTAAATTTTCCTGTTTCTAACTTTTTTTTGACAAAGTTTTTAGAGAAAGCGCTCCGCAAAAAAAAACATTTTTTATTTCAATTTCAGTCGGAAATGGGTAAAAACACTAATTCAAATTAAAGAATCAACAAATGAAAGTGAGAGAGCATTTCTGAGCGGACCGGCTCAGTTGGGCGCCGGCACTTTTCTGACTATAATTTTTTTCTTTGCCAACCAAATCCAACTCTGTTGGTATCATTCGATAGCTCTAGATGTCCTCTATTAGTCTGCAAAATTTTGAAAAATCTCGTTGAGGTTAAAAAAAAGTTATGGCCAGAAGAATTCAAAAAGCCAAATTTTCTAACTTTTTTGGCCATAAATTTGTTCAGAATTGACAAAATTTTTTGGAATTTTGCAGGCTATTAGCGCATCTGAAGAGCTACCGAATGATACCAAGATTGTTGGATTTGGATAACAAATAAAAAAAGTTACATTCCAAAAACATGCTGGTGCCCAACTGCGGTAAACCGTTTCTGAGATAAAATGAGCATCAAATCAAAATCCAATTGGTTCGACCATTTCTTAAACATAATTAATTTTCATTGCTTTCATCCGCTTTTTCTTTTTCCGCTGCTGGTGGCGATAATGGCCTAAAATTTAGTGGCATTTGAATTGGATCAATTATCCTTTACTGCTCTGCTCACCCAATGTTATCACTGCCACGCCACAAATTAAATTGGACATTGTTCAAATTGTCGTCCCAAATTTCGTATATCCATTGAATTGTCGCCGCTTTTTCACTAATTGGACATCGCTTCAACAGCAAATTATTCTCGGATTCTTCCCACATTATCAGCTTCTCATTTGTCCCTTCGTTCACCAATTCAAATTGTTCATTTGGCGCTGGTATCGTATAAAAAGTAAGTTGAATAATGTATGAGGACGAAGTGGTGGCACAAAGAAATGACTAAACAAAATTTGGTAAAACAAAAACAATTTATTGGAATATGGCGGGCCACCTCTTTGAAATTGTTAATCCATTCTTTTCTTTGTGAACGACTCCAGCAAACCAATCGCTTCAAAAGTCCATTTTTGCTCGGCGTGTGCAGCCATTTGGACAACACTTGGCCAGCAGTTGCATTCGCTCCTTCGTCGGCAATTCCATCGGGGAATAGAAGTCCAGAATCGATTGAATTCAATTGATCAAGTTCAGTGAGAATTGTCGGCGAAGTGCGGCGACGCAAACTGTCCAAAGCATCGCCATCTCTGACAACGAAATGGCGCATGTTTGGCGCAAAAATTCGCCAAATTTCACGGACCAAAACATCCCAAATTGGTTGGACATTTTTAATAACCAAATCCAAACTGGTGCCCATTCTGTCCCAAATTTGCTTGTTGGCACGGATAAATTCAATGACGGAGTGGTCAATATACCTGATAAAATATAAAATGCTTTAAAACATATATAGTAAAAGTTTAAAAATTACTCAATCTGAAGGTCCTTAAAGCGAATTTTATTTGGCAGCGCACGATCCGGCATCGGAAAATCCACCCATCTGCCATCGATAAAAACAGACAGTTTCGGTTCTGGTCCTTTGTCCTTGTCAATTCTGATACGTCTCCAAATTGTCAATTCCGTCGTTTTGCCATCAAAATGTGCGTCCACCAAAACATCGAAACGGTCGGAAAGCAATGCCATTTTGAGACCAAGTTGGGCATGGTCAAAGGATGGGAGAATGTCCATCCACACTTCGCTACAAATCCAACTGAAACATAGGAAAAAATTAGGAAAAAATAAAAAATATTAATTTTTCGGAAAATTCCTTACCGTCTGTTCATTTTTGCTACAATTAGCTCACTTTTGTCGTAAGTTGTGATTGTTAACTAAGTAAAACTGTATTTATATTCCAAAAATGCAGTAAAATTTTTGGCTCTATTGCAGTTCACACGACCATAAATTTTTTTGCAACTTTAATGCACCATAACTTTTGTAAATGTAAACCAAAGTAAACATTCTTGGTATTTTTTTGAAACATAATGAATTTTCTTGAAATTTAGCAGGTTAATAGAGGACTCGTTGGGCTATCGAATGATATAAAAGAATGTTTAATAAGGTTGTTTTTTGAAAAAAATAGAGCCTTAATTTGAATGGGTAGGAAAAAGCGAAAAAATATAATCGATTGTATGGAAGCGGGAGGAGGAAATGGGAAGTGTGGAACAAGAAGAGGAGAAGGAGGAGGATAAGTGAGGAAGGAAGAACAGCAGCAGAAGAGAAAGAGAATCCGACCATTGAATGAGAGAATTGGGAAAATAAATGTATAGAGAGAAAGAGATGGGAGAAAGATAGAGGGCAAAAGAAAAAGAGAGAAGGGCGGGGAGCGGAGTCGGGGGCGTTTGGGCCCCCGCGTTTGGGCCCCCGTTTTTGGGCCCTCGTTTTTGGGCCCCAGGCTCGTTTGGGCCCCAGGGTCGTTTGGGCCCCAAGTACAGAAAAATGAAAAATCACAGTAAAACAACTTTTTAAATTTCAGCATAAAAATGTAAAATAAACATTTTAAAAATAAATTCAACAATAATTTTAACAATAAAAAATGTAAAAATTAAAAGAAATTCACGGGTTCATAAGGTAATTTGGACAATAAAACAAAAATCACGGGTTCATTCGATAGTTGCGAGAAATTCTAGAGGTGTGCCGTGATTCACGGTCACGGTCACGGTTACCGTGAATTTCACGGGTTTTTTCACTCACGGTCACGATTCACGGGACCAATTCACGGTCACGGTCACGATTCACGGGGTCAATTCACGGTCACGGTCACGATTCACGGTTCACGGGTTTTTTCAGTCACGGCACACCTCTAAGAAATTCCCCGGAGAAACTCCAAAAAGACAATTTTACTTTTTGTTTTTGGTTGTAATTGGGTTAGCCATTTATGAAAAATGTCCAAATCAGAATGTACATCAAATTGGTTAACTATTAAAAATAATAGGATTTGGAATAAGTAAAAGTAAAAAAATGAGCGAATGTTAATTAAACCTAACTTATGCCAAGTGGCGAGGGATCCCTCAGGCTTAGTTTTTAGAACCTTAATTTTTAAAAAAGCACATTTTTCTATTTTTAGGTTGGGGCCAAACGACCCTGGGGCCCAAACGACCCCGGGGCCCAAAAACGGGGGCCCAAACGACCCCGGGGCCCAAAAACGGGGGCCCAAACGACCCCGGGGCCCAAAAACGGGGGCCCAAACGCGGGGGCCCAAAAACGGGGGCCCAAACGCTCTGGTCCCCGGGGAGCGGGCCAGGACGTTTTCGTACCGCCATTTTCGTACCGCCGTTTTCGTACCGGAGACGTTTTCGTATCGCCGTTTTCGTACCAGTGGATATGCAAAAAAAATTGCATTTATATTATTTTTTTATCTAAGTAATTACTAGGGCTGGGAACTTAAGTCAAATGACTTTTTTTTTCGCAAAACTCTAAATGGATGAGTTTGACTTTTTGAGGCAAAATTTGATTTTAGTGAAGAACATGCCGAAAATACAAAGAAAATTCCGAAAAATAATTTCGATCGATAAAAATGCAATGAAACCTGGCTGAATTTTTCTTAATTGTTGGAAGAATCTCTTAATGTTTTGACAAATTAGCTTTTATTAACTATAAAATGAACCAGCCAATGTCAATCCCGAAAACATTGACAATTTTCTCGCCGGTATTTCCCGAAACTATGAGATGCGACCTTATTTTGTCCCGGAATTTTGTTATTTTTGTTAAATTTATGAATTTTCTACATTATATTTTATGAATGGGATTCTTAAGTTATTCAAATCGAATCTGACGCTTGTACAAGAACTCGTACGAAAACGTCCCCGGTACGAAAACGGCGGTACGAAAACGTCCACGGTACGAAAACGGCGGTACGAAAACGGCGGTACGAAAATGGCGGTACGAAAACGACCCTGACCGGGCAGGGAGGGCAAAGGCTTGGCAGAGAGAAAAGAGAGTGAGCGTGAGTAGTTAAGGAAAACCAGTAGAGAGTAGTGCTTGATGTTCGAGCAGGGGTGTTATTTTACCTGGTAAACCCGGCATTTGCCGGGTTTTTGGGGTCCGTGCCGGGTTTTTGAAATTGCCTGGTTTTTGCCGTGTTTTGCTTTTTTTGCCGGGTTTCCTGTTCTATACTCATTTATTTGAATTTTATTAAACATTTCACCAAATTAAGAGCCAACTATAGCTAACGTTCATTATTCAGGTTTATTTTATCCGATCTCTAGTCTCTAGCTTAGCAGGTGGATGAAAAATGGGCGGCTATTTTCAAAAAATCCTAATTTTGTCCTGCTCAAATCACTAGTCTCTGCAATTCTATCAATTTTCCCTTCCAATGCCTTTTGTGAATCTGTCTTTTCTGTTCTCAAGAACATCAAAAGGACGAGAGGAATAGTATTGGCATACCTTTGTTGAATTCTCTTATTTCACTCAAATTCAATTCAAAAATTTCGTGCCTAAATGTTCACAATTATTTTCTTTCATTGCCAAACTTGCTCAAACAGGTGAAAAGTGGTGATAAATATATTGTTTAAATGTTTTTGACGTTTTTTACAGTGAACAATTGGCCTAAAAAATTGCCGGGTTTTTGCCGGGTTTTTGAAAATTTTTGCCGGGTTTTTGCCGGGTATTTCAACTGGTTTGCCGGGTTTTTAAGTTTTGGCGATAACACCCCTGTTTGCCGGGTTTTTAGGTTTTGGCGATAACACCCCTGTGTTCGAGACCGAACATCTCTCGAGACTCGAGACCGAGACGTCCCACAAGGATTCATTCGTCCAACGTCAAAAATGAGAAAACTGCTGCTCAATTCCCAACCTGCAAAAGCCATGCCCCGAAGGCCCATGCTCAAAAAAGCCAAATTGGAGAATCGAGTGAATGTCCCTGCTGTTCGATTTGGGACACACCAACAGTCAGAATTGTCGCCGGGCCATAAAAATTGTACCAATTAAATTTTCTCAACGAGAAAATCGGAAAATGTGTTTTAAAACCGAAATCAGCCAAATTCTTCAATGTTACCGAAAGCGACCCCATCTAAATATGTATCTAGGTTTGTGTTTATAAATGTTCGAATTACTAAATCAGAAGGTCATTAAAGCGAATTTTGTAGGGCAGCGGACGGTCCGGCAGCGGAAATTGCTCTTCGTCACACATAAATACACAAACCACAGCTTTTTCAGCTGTTTTGTCTTTTTGAATTGCGATACTCTCCAAATTGTCAATTCTGATTTGCCATCGATGCGCGTCAATTAAAGCATCGAAACGAGGCGAAATCGGTGCCAACATGAGGCCAAGTTCAACACGTTCAAAGAAAGGGACAATATCCATCCACACATCGCTACAAATCCAACTGAAAAGCGTGAAAATTAATTAAAATGAGAAATTTAATTATGTTGAAAATTTCTCACATTTTCTTTAAACGTCGCTTCATTTTGTGGCAATTAGCAGCACACTTTGGTCTTAATCAGGGATGGCAGATGAATATTTTCAAAAGCCTCATTTGGCATGCAAAAAAACCTCATTTTGGGTCAAAAAGCCTCATTTTTACAAATTTATTCAAAACTATTCAAATATTGTATTTTTGACTGTCCATGATCAATTTGAGCAATTTTTTGTTTGAAATAAGCATTTTGTGAAACTCTGAGCATGAAAAATCGAAATAATGACCAAATTTTGTGATTTTGAGCAAATTTTTATAGTCCGACGGTGCCGATAGGCGCCGCCGGGGGAAAAATTAAGAATTTTGACCATATTTTTTTTAGCATATTTTCATTAAAAAATTTGGGCCATTGTCTCTGCCAGCGGATAAAAGTGACTGAAATTTATGCTTATTTTCTTTTTATGAATTTTTTAAATTAAAAAATTCGTTTATTTTGCAGTTAACGAGTGAGAGAGAGAGCTCCGTCATTTGAAAAAATTCCGGAAAGAATAAGAGAATTTTGACCAAGGTCCGGTTTTCAGGATTAACAAATCACTTTCTTCAGGGCTTCTGAGTTCTAAATCTTGACCATGACTATTATTTTTGCACAATTCTTGAGATCATCAAAAAGGAAAGAATGCTTCAATTCCCTTTTATTCATAAGCTATTATTATCAGCGATTACTCACACTGAATTTTACATAAATAAATATATATATGTACAGTGGAAATGGGGACGCATTTGCGAGCAAACAAAGCTCAAATATATACAATATTGAAATGGCACAATGCCAATATCATTTCAATCAGGGATTGCAATAATCGATCAATTAATTAATTCATTCATTTCCCCTGCTCTGCTGATCAGTGATCACTTGGCCCTGGAGAAGCGGCGTCGAGGAGAAGACTGAAAAAAAAATTGTTCATTTGTTAATTGGACTAAATAAAACAATAAAAACATTTAAAATTGCTCACCCTTCGTCGAATCCGCCGTCTCTGATCCGAATGTCAATTGGGTTCGTTCGAGCATTAATTTCTTTGCACACATTTTCCCAATTTCGCTCATCCCATCCAATTGGACAACGAGTGAGCCAAAAGTCATTAGCAGATTGTTCAGCATTAATTTCTCCCCAGTCATTTCGTTGGACAGATCAAATGGCACAACAGAGAGAAGCGGAGAAGACGGCGGAAAGCGAAAGCGAATGGAAAAAGCAACCGGAGAAGAAGCATTGAAAAATGCCTGAAAATGGGACAAAAAATCATAGAAAAGCCAATTAAATAGGGATAATCACCGCTTTAAACTGTTCCATCATTGACGACCATTGTTCCTGCGTTGAATTAACAGAGAATTTGAGCAACTTGAGCCGACCATCCGGATTTGGCGTGAACAACCATTTGGCCACCGCTTGGCCATCCGACGCATTGGCACTGTCATCGGGAGGAAAAGCGGGGAGAATGACGTCAAAGAAAGAGACAAAGCGAAGTGTTGGACAATCATTGAGAAGCGACGGGGCCAATTGGCGCAAACGGCGAAAAGTGATGGAGTTCAAATACATCACACAAATGGAGTGGCGAAATATGGGCCAAATGTTGAGCAAAACAAAGTCCAAAATCCGAACATTTTCAGTGAAAATGTACAAATCGATTTTACAAACGGCGAAAATACGACGGTGAAAACGGCGGAGAAATGCGACGACATTTTGATCGATGTAACTGAAAAGTAGAAAGTTTAGACAAAAATTACAAATTAATCAGTTTTTACATGATATGAATGTCATAGAATCCGATGACTTTGTTTGGCAACGGATTTTGCGGGATTGGCAATGGATTTCCATCGGAATTGACAATTTGCATTTTCTTCGTGCCATTTTCTTCAATGTCCCATTGGATAAGAAATTGTTTGTTCAATTTCCATTTGCGTGTTTTGAAATGTTCATCCACATAGAAGTCAAAGCGGTGGCTAATCAGTGCAATTCCAAGGCCAAGCTGAGAAGGCGCAAGAAAATCGAACACCAAAAGCCAACAATCGGCGCAGATAAAGCTGAAAATTGAAGGATTTTATGAAATTCCAAATTTTTGTTTTTTACATTTCGTTTTTGTGAGGGCTTCGTCGTTTTTTGGCATGATCAGAAAAGAACCAAAGAATGGTGGCAAAATCGACCAGCAGAAGAATTACGGCAGACCAACTGAAAATTAACTTGGGGAAATGAATTAATGGAAAGCGAGGGAATCCAAAAGTGATTTGTTTTAGCTTTTTTGAACTTGTTTGAGGCCGAATGAAGCTAAAACTTCAAAATAGATTTTGGGATTTTTAAATTTTAATCTCGTAATTCTGGTCAATAGTCAAGCAAAAAAATACGAACTGTCAGAAGAAAGAAATATAACAAACGTACAGAGTTTCTGAAGACATTTGCATAAGCAAAATGACCGGAAATGGACGAATGAATGAATGGAATGAGGCGGAGGAGGAGAAAATAAGGCATTTTTATACTAAAATATTAGCGTTAGCAATTTGGGGTGGGAAAAGTTTGGAATCGGCGTTTGTCGGGTATAAAAGGAATAGATCGTTTGAGGCGAATGCCATTCTAGGTAACTACAAATTGTGGATTTTGAAATGCGAAATGAAAACGGATGGATGGATTACGAATGATAAAAGGATTTGATAAATCATCATTTGTATTGTTAATAATTGTATTTGTCCCTATGTATATTATATGTATGTGAAATTGTTTTGTTATTGCATATTTCTGTCCATTTTAATTTATTGATGAGTGTAAAATGGTCTCTTATATCACATGGGCAACTTTTAACAGAGTTTCTGAGGTTTTATATTAATCTATCCAAATTAAATAAGCCTTAGTATGGTTTTAATAAAAGGCCCTATTAGCCTCCAAAATTTTAGCTGAGATACAAAAAAGTTATGGCCAAAAAGCCTCAAAAATTGAATTTATCTGGCCATTTTTGAACCGTATCTTTTTTTGAAGTGAATATAATTTTATGAATTTTCCCAAAGGCTTTTCACTTTTGGTGTCCAATTAATGAGCATATATATCTTCAGTTTCTTAAATGGTTTTATACGAACGAAAGAAAATCAACAAAGCATTTTGGAGAGAAAAATTAAGAGCATCAAATCAAAAGTTCAATTAGTGAGATCATCGATCACTTCTCAAATATATTTGCAGGAAAATTGAGAGATTTTGAAAATTACGATGATTCTATTGTCCATGTTCCGTAATGAATTTTATTGAATGTTTAATAAAATTATTTTCTTCAATGTGTGAAGCTAAGGGTGTGTCTATAGAGAGAATTCGACTCACATAAGAGCATTAAAAATTTGTTCGAATTATGGTCGCCATTCGATTAGAAATTAAAAATTTATTTTCCTATTTCATGGTTATATTTGGGTTTAGAGTTAGGCAAGGGGCTATATAAATGTCGTATTCATACTCAGCGACCCCGAAAACCCTAAAATAGACCCGTTTTCCGGGTTTTTATGAGCTTTTTAGACTTTTGGACAATTCGTGGGTTTTTACTCTTTTGGACAATTCGTGGCTTGGACAATTCGTGGCTTGGACACTTTGTGGGGGCGCCATCTGATCAATTTGGCTTTTTTGTGGTTATTGTTGTTGCATTTTGGTGATCAACCCACAATTATTGATAAATGATCTCTGATCAGCGGATAAAAATGTCATTTTGTTAATTGGTGACTAAAAATATCGCTTGATGTGTTGGAGAAACAGATGCTGGTCAAAATTTAGGCCGGATAAGTTCTGCTGGAAAAAAGAAAGGGATTTGTTTAATCCCGAAAAACGGACCGGGATCAAAATTCTCTTATCCTTTTAGGAATTTTCCAAAAAGCCGAGCTCTCTCTCTCTCGTTAACTGCAAAAAAAAGTCCAAATCTTTCATTTCACACAAATATAAATACACAAATAAATTATATTTCAATTATGAAATCCAAAAAAGGATCGGTCGATCTTTTTTTTCAAATAATAATCCATTCATTCATTGCGCTGATCACTGCTTGGCCCCGCGGCACTCGAGCACACATTTTCGTCACTTTTATCTGCTGGTGGAGACAATGGCCTAAAAATTAAATGCAATTTAATTGGGTAAAAAAAGGAATTTAGCAATGGCAAATGCCATTGATCACTAAACAATGCTTACACTTACCCAATGGCATTTTGGAAGTCATTCAAATACAAAAGGACACTGTTCAAATTGGCATCCGAATTTTCATCTTTCTTCTCCCCATTAATTGGGCATCGCTTTAAAAGCCATTCACCACCACCATAATGTGACACTTTCTCCAATGTCATCTTTTCATTGGTCCGTTCATTCTCCAATTCAAATGGCACAATTGGCGATGTTTCCACGTGCAAATTGAAGTGAACGGTGTAACTGACAGAAGTGCTGGCATGGACAAAAACCTAAACAAAATCAAAATACGGTACTAATACAGTTTGACCCACATAAATTTTGTTTTTAATGATAAAAATGTGTTTCCAGGGGTTTTTGGGGCTGCTGATCATGAATTTTTGGACTCTATTTGACGAATTTCCGAACCCCTAACCCGAAATTCTAACATTTAGTTGAAATTTTTTTTTCAAAAATCGGTTTAAATGTGCCAAAATGCGTGCTCCATGATTCTCCGATGTGATGCCCATGTTATATTGACTCGGACCAAGCATTGATGCCATATAATTCAACACATAACTTAAAAAAAACAAATTTAACAAAATTTCTTGGGTCAAACTGTATAAGTACCCAAAATACAATTTTAAAACCAAAAAAAAATAATTATGAAAATGTGACGACGACCTGCTTGAAATTGTAGACCCATTCAGCATTTGTGGATGCCATTAATTCGTAGCAATTCAACCACTTCTGAAGACCATCTTTTCTCGGCATGTGTAACCATTTGGCCAATGCTTGGCCGGCAGAAATTATTGTATTTGGCTGATCAAAAGCATCACTAATTGTACCGGGGCACAGACTACCAGAAAGGATTGAATTCAGACGATTGAGACCGGTGAGAATTGTTGGCGATGTGAGATGAAGCAAAGCGTTCAAATGGTTGGCATTGGGAAAGCCCAAATGGCGAATGTTTGTCGCAAAAGCGGGCCAAATTTGACGGACAAAAACATCCCAAATTGGCTGGACATCAGTTGGGTTGTCGGAAGGCACAAACAAATCCAATTTGGTGCCCATTCTCTCCCAAATTTGCTTGTTGGAACGGAAAAATGTGATGACGGAATGGTCAATGTAGCTGAAGAAACAAACACATAAAAAATGTTTTAATATACAAAAATGTATTTAAAATTACTCAATCCGAATGTCATTAAAGCGGATTTTGTTGGACAACGGACGGTCCGGCAATGGAAATTCCACAAATGTGCCATCGATCAGAACAGACAGTTTCGGTTTCGATGCTTTGTCCTTGCAAATTATGATTTGTCTCAAAATTGTAAATTCTGTTGTGCCATCAAAATGTTTGTCCAGCAAAACATCGAAACGATAAGAAAGCAATGCCATTTTGAGGCCGAGTTGGGCATAGTCAAAGAAGGGCAGAATGTTCAGCCAAACGTCGCTACAAATCCAACTGAAACATGGAAAAAATTGGGTAAATGAAAATTTTGTAATTACAAAAAAATTCCTTACCGTCGGTTCATTTTGCGCCAATTAGCTGAGCACACTTATAATTATAATAAGGTAGTCGTAATTATGATTACAGAAAATGACATTTTCTGTCAATTTTCTCTGCCTTTATATGTATGATTTTTCCTCATCGGTACTCAAATGTACGCTAATATTTTTAGTATAAAAATGCCCTTTTTTCCTGTTCTCCTCCTCATTCCATTCATTCATTCATTCTTCCCTATATTTCCCGGTCACTTTGTGCTGCAAAAATGTCTTCAGAAATTTTGTACGTTTATTTTAAATTTTTCGCTTTTCCTTTTGTTCAATTTTTGACCAGCAGAATTGGGAGATAAAAATTCTTGAAACTAATTTTAAGGCTTAGCTTAATCGGCTTCAAAAAAAAATTCAAAAAGAACTAAAATTTCACATTTTGCTGCGACTTTTCGCTTCACCTTTCATTTATTAATTTATCAAATTCATTTTTCAGTTTGTGTGCCGTGCTTCTTCTGTTGGTCGGCTGTGCCACTATTCTTTTTTGGTTCTTTTTGGACAATGCCAAAAAATGGCGACGCCCCCACAAAAAAGAAATGTAAAATAAAGCAAAAAATTTGAAAATTTCATAAAAAATCTTCTCCGATGGAAATCCATTGCCAATCCCGCAAAATCCGTTGCCCAACAAAGTCATCGGATTCAAACGCATTCAGATCCTTTCGCTTCATTTGCTGAGCATACCCTTATAATTAATTAGTCGTAAATTATGATTGCAAAAAATTACATTTTATATTCGGTAACATTTTGACGAAATTTTTGTTCAAACCAGTCGGTTTCGCCTTTTTCAATCGTTCCTTCTTTTCTATCCATCGCCAGAATTTTATCCTAATACATATACATGTAATTTGCCCAAAATAAAGAGAAACCTATCTTTAATTAACCAGGGCCCGATAGGCCCTGTGAAAGCGCCGGGGCCGCTTTCAACACCGGGGCCAGCATGGCACAGATTTGTCTTATAATAGGATAAATAAACTTACGGTACTCGCTCGGCCGCTTCGCGGCCTCGTAGGGGCCTTCGGCCCCCTCTCCCCCCTCCCTCTGCTTCCTAAGTTTTCTGCGCTTAAGGTACTCGCTCGGCCGCTTCGCGGCCTCGTAGGGGGCCTTCGGCCCACTTCCCTCCTCCACCCTCTCCCCCCCCCCCTCCCTTATTGTGCTTTCGAATGCTACCAAAAAGATAGGTTTAGCTCGAAGATGAACAAAGTTATTGTATAAAAACCATTGATTGGACTCATAAAAGTGAATTGGACTCATAAAGTGCACTAGAGCCAAAACATTTTGGGGTTGTAATTTTGTTTAATGAATTAACTAAATTTTTCAGAAAATTGTTGTATTCAAAATAAGTGACATTTGCAAAACAAAAAATAAAATGAGAGCATCAAATCTGAATCCAATTGATGAGATCGTCGACCATTTCTCAAATATAATTAATTTTAATTGCTTTCATTCGTCCGCTTTTTCTTTCTCTTCTTCCGCTGGTGCCGACAATGGCCTAAAAAATGTTTTTTTCAACAAAATCAAAAATTCCGTTGGTGCTTCTCACCCAATGGATTTATTGATGTCACTATAAAAATTAAATCTGATACTGTTCAAATTTTCATCCAAATTTTCGTCGTTTTCCCATTGATCCGTCGCCGCCTTTTCACCAATTGGGCATCGCTTCAACAGCAAATAACCAGCAGAACGTGACACTTTTTCCAATGTCAGCTTTTCCTTGGTTCGTTCGTTCACCAATTCAAATGGCTCAATTGATGGTTTAGACACTGCAAATTGAATTTTGTAGATGACAGAAGAATTGGTGGCACGGGCAAATGCCTAAATAAAAAGGAAGCGAAATTCAAAGACTGTCAATCAGTTTCCATCTCTTTGAATAGTTGATCCATAAAAGAGGGGTACCATCAGTAATTATTACCCAAATATTATAAGAAATGACTAAACACACCTCCTTGAAACTGTTGACCCAGTCGATGTTTCCTTCTTCGTCAAAGTCTTCGCAAGACAATCGCTTCGGTTGTCCATTTTTGCTCGGCGTATGCACCCATTTTGACAACGCCTGGCCGGCAAAAGCATTTGGTCCATCAAAATCATCACCAATCGCATCGGGGAACAGATCACAAGAATAGATTGAATTCAATTGATCAAGATTAGTGAGAAGTGTCGGCGAAATGAGACGACGCAAATTGTACAAATGATTGGCATTGATAAAGCTCAAATGGCGAATGCTGGTCGCAAAAATTGGCAACATTTCTCGGGCCAAAACATCCCAAATCGGTTGGTCATCATCAATGAACAACTCCAATTCGGTACCCATTCTGTCCCAAATGTGCTTGTTGGAACGGACAAATTCAATGACGGAATAGTCAATGTACCTGAAGAAATAAAATATACAATGCCTTAAAATACACTAAGTTTCAAATTACTCAATCCGAAGGTTCTTAAAACGAATTTTGGTGGGCAGCTGACGGTCCGGCAATGGAAAATCCATCCATTTGTCATCAATATGTACAGATACTTTCGCTTTTGATCCTTTGTCCTTTCGAATTGTTATCCATTTACAAATTGTCAATTCGCTTTTCCCATCAAAATGTTTGTCCACTAAAATGTCGAAACGGTCGGAAAGCAATGCCATTTTAAGACCAAGTTCAACACGTTCAAAAGATGGGAGAATGTCCATCCAAACGTCGCTACAAATCCATCTGAAACATGGAAAAACATTTGGGTAAGCAAAAAAATTTGTAATTTTTAAAAAATTTCCCTACCGTTGGTTCATTTTTGCTGAAATTAGCACAATTTGCAGTTTTCCAATTGATTGATGCCAGAATAAATACCTAATTAGGTATTTGTTAGAACCCCGGACCCGAAATCGAACAAAAAGTCGAAAATCCAAATTTTCGAATTTTGCATTTTTGGTCCAAAATCGGTTTAAATACATGGAAATGGAATCAAATCATCATTGCTTAAATAATATCATTCAAACTATTTTTAGACTTAAAACGCGAAATTCGAACATTTGGATTTTCGACTTAGTTCGAATTCGGGTCCGGGGTTCTAAATTGGTCAAAACGGATGCCCGTCAGGGGTGGAGCGCGCACATAAAAATCCCGCGGTCGCGGATTCAAAAATTTTTTTCAAAAAAAGGGGAGGGGGACAAACTACACTATTAATTACCAAATAATTTATCTCAATACTGATTTGGTTTATTTTTGCAGATTTGAATTCTAATAAAATTTAGTCATTTTAAAATTTTAGGCTTTTTAGAAATCCAATCCCGGCTTTTTGTTGGTCCCCAATTTTTGGAGGAGAAATACTCGCTCCCGCGCAAAATAATTTCTCTTTTTTTTGAAAATGTAAGACATTGCTAAAAAGTTGCCAAAAATTGTAAAAAAAAATGTCAAATGTATGAATTTTCCAAAATTTCCTCATTTTTATACACCTTTGAAGATTTTCAAGCGTAAAAACTTCGTGCGACCGCCAAATCATGGCCAGAATTTTTGCTTTTTGAAAAGCCGATTCCTAGGGGGTGTATTTTTGAATTTTTTTTTTTTTAATTATATTTTTCATAATAATTTTTTTGATGAAAAGCATAAATAGTGAAAAAAGTTTTTTTTTTTAATTTTACAAGCAAAATAGTTGTTAAAAAGTTTCATAAGCAAAAATAGTTGCTAAAAAAATGCTATCCGCAAAAAAATCCGGGCCCTGTTTATCAATATATTTTAATTTGGGCCGGCACAGTTGGACCCCAGCATGTTTTTCCACTACAACTTTTTTCTTTGCCAACCAAATTCCACATTGATGGCATCATTCGAAAGCTCTTTATATGCTCTATTAGCTTTAAAAAACAAACAAATTTTTATGCCATATCAAAAAGTTATTAAGAAAAAATTTCGGCTTTTCATGTATAACTTTTTGGTAAATATTGATCATAGTCACCAAACTCAAAATTGCTTAAAAACGGTCAGAATCGATGTAAAAAGGTTAGAAATGGGTCGGAAAAATAGATTTAGAGGCGCGCTTGCCCTTTTTCAGGCCGAAAAAGTGCCGGAATTGGAGTGCCAAACTCAGCTGGGACTCAATTGACCGCACAATAAAAACACTCAAAATACATTTTAAATAATTTTCTAGGGTAATTTTGTGGCGCTGATCACGATTATGACATTTGTTTTTCAAAATTTCGAATCCCGAACCCGGTTCGAACCGGTTCAAAACTCGAAAATTGAGAGATTTGGCACTATAACTTTTTAAATGATCGAACACTGACAAATTTGGTATCATTCGAACTCTCGCAAAAGGGAGCATGCGAAGACGGAGCAAGTAGTGGGGCGAGACGGAGGGCGGAGGAAGCAGTCTGACGAGCGCCACAGGCGGTTGACTGCGGGGGCCCGAAGGGCCCCCGCCAATCAGTCAACCGCCTGCGGATCACGCGCGGACTTCTTCCGTAGCCCGTAGTCTCGCCCCACCTACTGGCCGCCGTAGTCGAGTGTGCGGCGGTTTTTTAGCGCAATAAGCTAAATTCAATCTTTTATATTTGACGTTCTTTTAAAAACCCCTAAAAATTGTTTTTCTTTTAATTTATAAATTTTAAATTTTGTTCGAATTAGGGTTCGGGTTTCGGAATTTTGCAAAATAAAGGTCATATTCGTGATCAGCGCCACAAATTACCCTAGAAAATTATTTAAAATGTATTTTGAGTGCTTTTTATAGTGCGGTCATTTGAGACCCAGCTGAGTTTGGCACTCTAATTCCGGCACTTTTTCAGCCTGAAAAAGGGCAAGCGCGCCCCCAATTCTATTTTTCCGACCCATTTCTAACCTTTTTACATCGATTCTGACCGTTTTTAAGCAATTTTGAGTTTGGTGACTATGATCAATATTTTCCCTTTTTTGACCTTTGTCTAACTGTCAAGCAATAGATTAGAAAAAGCTTCTAAACATGTTAAACTTTAGAATGATACAAAAAATGTTGGATTTGGTAGACATAAGAAAAAAGTTAATTCACTTCTGCTGATATATCCATCTTTTGCTTTTTTTCACGGGATCAATGATGAACTTTAGCTGTTAATAATGATGTGGACGCATAAAAATGCGATTGGTATGAAAAGAAAAATAAATGTTTTTGATTTGAATGGGAGCGAAGAAATGAGAAAGGAGCAATCGATTGTATGGGAGCGAAATTTAGGTCGGCAAATTATGTGCCGTCCCCAACCAAAGAAATATTGGAGAAAAGGGACAAAGAGAGAAAATCAAGAGACACATAAAAAACAAAAGACAACACAACAGTGGAGAGGAGAGAGAGAGAGAGACAAAGCGACTGAGAGAGAGACAGAGAGAGAGAGACAAAGTGACTGAGAGAGAGAGACAAAGGGACTGAGAGAGAGACAGACAAAGAGAGAGACGGAGAGAGGAAAGGGCAATTGAAAATAGAGAAGGAAAGAGGTAGGGATGTGCAAGAGTCTCGGTTCCCGACTCGGAAAATTTATCGGGGTTTTCGCTTCCCGCTCTCGGGTTTTTAGTCTCGGAAACCGAGAAATTTTTACACTATTAAGGATGACAATTTCGGGGTGAGGGGGTCGCCAGCGAATTGGGAAAATTATTGAATTTTGAACATATTTTTTAACAAAATTGATGAAAAATCCTAAACAATTTCCCGTAGGCCCTACCCGTACCGCCGGATTCCCCCCGCCTAAAAAATAATTTTTTTTTTAAATTCGGCGTAAAATGTAATTTTAACGCATACAACGTCATAACCCATCATGAATCTGGCTGGCATCTCTATTCCGGCCAATTATCGAATCACCGACTAAGAAAACCAATAAAATTGGTTTTGAGCAATTTTGAGTTTTGGGGCCTCCGATAAAAATTTATCCAAATTCCAATTCACCAACTCAAATGAACGACCATTTCAAGTATTGTATTGAACCAAATTCTAAAACAATCAGACAAATAAATGTTTAAGCAACAAAAGCATTTCTGAGAGAGAATAAGCATCAAATCCATTTGAAATTTGTGCGATCATCGGCAATTTCTCAAATATAATTATTGTAATTAGCGATAAATTTTTTTATGGGGCGTAAACTGCACAAGTACCGAATCAACAAATGAAAGTGAAAGAGAGCATTTCTGAGATAAAAGGAGAGCACCAAATCAAATTCCAATTGGTCGACCATTTCTCAAATATAATTAATTAATTTTCGTTGCTTTCATCCGCTTCTTCTTTTTCTTCCGCTGGTGGCGACAATGGACTAAAATTTAGTGTCATTTGAATTGGATGAACTATTTTTGTGCTCACCCAATGCTATGATTGTCACGCCACAATTCAAATTTGACATTGTTCAAATTGTTCTCCCAATTTTCGTCGTTTTCCCACCGAACCGTCGCCGTCTCCCCAACAATAATTGGACATCGCTTCAACAGGCAATTATAATACGATGCTTTGCTCAGTGTCAGCTTTTCTTTGGTTCGTTCATTCAGTTAATTTGGATGACTAATAAAGTCTCAGAAACTCTTTTAAAATTTCCTATAATATGTATAAGAGACCATTTTACACTCATCAATAAAATTAAAATGCACAGAAATGTGCAATAACAAAACAAAATTCACATACATATAATATACATAGACAAATACAATTATGTATTAGCAAGAAAAATGATTATGATTATCCAACACATACTATTATCATTTTATCATCCGACATAGGTACCTAGAATGGCATTCGCCTCAAACGATCTATTCCTTTTATACCCGACAAACGCCGACTCCAAACTTTTCCCACCCCAAATTGCTAACGCTAATATTTTAGTATAAAAATGCCTTATTTTCTCCTCCTCCGCCTCATTCCATTCATTCATTCGTCCATTTCCGGTCATTTTGCTTATGCAAATGTCTTCAGAAACTCTGTACGTTTGTTATATTTCTTTCTTCTGACAGTTCGTATTTTTTTGCTTGACTATTGACCAGAATTACGAGATTAAAATTTTAAAAATCCCAAAATCTATTTAGAAATTTTAGCTTCATTCGGCCTCAAAGAAATTCAAAAAAGCTAAAACAAATCACTTTTGGATTCTCTCGCTTTCATTCATTCATTTCCCCAAGTTAATTTTCAGTTGGTCTGCCGTGATTCTTCTGTTGGTCGATTTTGCCACCATTTTTTGGTTCTTTTCTGATCATGCCAAAAAACGACGAAGCCCTCACAAAAACGAAATGTAAAAAACAAAAAATTTGGAATTTCATAAAATTCTCCCCAATTTTTAGCTTTATCTGTGGCGACTGTTGGCTTTTGGTGTTCGATTTTCTTGCGCCTTCCCAACTCGGCCTCGAAATTGCACTGATCAATCGCCGCTTTGACCGCATCGTCGACGAACACTTCAAAACACGCAAATGGAAATTGAATAAACAATTTCTTATCCAATGGGACATTCAAGAAAATGGCACAAAGCAAATGCAAATTGTCAATTCCGATGGAAATCCATTGCCAATCCCACAAAATCCGTTGCCCAACAAAGTCATCGGATTCTATGACATTCAGATCATGTAAAAATTGATTAATTTGCATTTTTTCGTCTAAATTTTCTGAATTTCAGTTACATCGATCAAAATGTCATCGCATTTCTCCGCCGTTTTCACCGTCGTATTTTCGCCGTTTGTACAACCGATTTGTACATTATCACCGAAAATGTTCGCATTTTGGACTTTGTTATGCTCAACATTTGGCCCATGTTTCGCCATTCTATGCATGTGTTGTATTTGAACTCCATCGCTTTTCGCCGTTTGCGTCAATTGGCCCCGTCACTGCTCAGCGATTGTCCATCACTTCGCTTTGTCTGTTTCAAAGATGCCATTCTGCCCGAATTTCCACACGATGAAAGTGCCAATGCGTCGAATGGCCAAGCAGTGGCCAAATGGTTGTTTACGCCTCGTCCGAATGGTGTGCCGAAATTGCTTCAATGCTCTGCTAATTCAACGGAGGAGCAATGGTCGTCAATGATGGAACAGCTCAAAGCGGTGATTATCCCTATTAAATTGGCTTTTCTATGCTTTTTTTTGTCCCATTTTTAGGCATTTTCCAATGCTTCTTCGCCGGTTACTTTTTGTATTCACTTTCGGTCCTCTTCTCCGATTGACTTCATTTTACCATTTGATCTGATCAACGCAGTGACTGGAGAGAAATTGACACTTCAACAAGCAGCAAATAATTGTTGGCTCAGCCGTTGTCCAATTGGATGGGATGAGATGAAATGGGGAAATGTGGCGGACGAATTCAAAGCTCGACCGAACCCAATTGACATTCGGATCAGAGACGGCGGATACGACGATGGGTGAGCAATTTTTTGAAAAATTTCATTTTGTTTATGAATCCAATCAACAATTTTAAATGTTTTTTCAGTCTTCTCCTCGACGCCGCTTCTCCTGGGCCGAGTGATCACTGATCAGAAGCAGGAGAAATGAATTATTAATTGATCGAATGCAATCCATAATTGAAATGATATTGGCATTGTGCCATTTCAATATTGTATATAATTTGTTTGTATATATTTGGCCTTTGCTTGCTCGCAAATGCGTCCCCATTTCCACTGTACATATATATATATATTTATGTAAAATTCAGTGTGAGTAATCGTTGATAATAATGGCTTATGAATAAAAGCGAGTTGAAGCATTCTTTCCTTTTTGATGAAAATAATAGTCCTGGTCAAAATTTTAGGACCCAGAAGCCCTGAAAATCGGACCTTGGTCAAAATTCTCTTATTCTTTCCGGAATTTTTTCAAAAGTCCGAACTCTACCTCTCTCTCTCACTCGTTAACTGCAAAATAAACGAATTTTTTAATTTAAAAAATTCATAAAAAGAAAATAAGCATAAATTCCATCACAATTAGCAAATCCAAAAAAGGATCGATCGATCAGTTTTTTCAAATAATAATCCATTCATTCATTCCGCTGATCACTGCTTGGCCCCGCGGCACTCGAGCACACATTTTCGTCACTTTTATCCGCTGGCAGAGACAATGGCCCAAATTTTTTAATGAAAATATGCTAAAAAATATGGTCAAAATTCTTAATTTTTCCCCCGACGGCGCCTATCGGCACCGCCGGACTATAAAAATTTGCTCAAAATCACAAAATTTGGTCATTTTTGTGGACAAATCTGTTAACAAATCGCATTATTTCGATTTTTCATGCTCAGATTTTCACAAAATGCTTATTTCAAACAAAAAATTGCTCAAATTGATCACGGACAGTCAAAAATACAATATTTGAACATTTAAACGTGTTTTGAATAAATTTGTAAAAATGAGGCTTTTTGACCCAACATGAGGTTTTTTTTGCATGCCAAATGAGGTTTTTGAAAATATTTATCTGCCATCCCTGATTAAGACCAAAGTGTGCTGCTAATTGCCACAAAATGAAGCGATGTTTAAGGAAAATGTGAGAAATTTTCAACATAATTAAATTTCTCATTTTAATTAATTTTCACGCTTTTCAGTTGGATTTGTAGCGATGTGTGGATGGATATTGTCCCTTTCTTTGAACTTGTTGAACTTGGCCTCATGTTGGCACCGATTTCGCCTCGTTTCGATGCTTTAATTGACGCGCATTTCGATGGCAAAACGACGACGGAATTGACAATTTGGAGACGTATCATAATTCAAAAAGACAAAACTGCTGAAAAAGCTGTGGTCGGTGCATTTTGTGTGACGAAGTGCAATTTCCGCTGCCGGACCGTCCGCTGCCCTACAAAATTCGCTTTAAGGACCTTCTGATTTAGTAATTCGAACATTTATAAACACAAACCTAGATACATATTTAGATGGGGTCGCTTTCGGTAACATTGAAGAATTTGGCTGATTTCGGTTTTAAAACACATTTTCCGATTTTCTCGTTGAGAAAATTTAATTGGTACAATTTTTATGGCCCGGCGACAATTCTGACTGTTGGTGTGTCCCAAATCGAACAGCAGGGACATTCACTCGATTCTCCAATTTGGCTTTTTTGAGCATGGGCCTTCGGGGGGGCCAGGACGTTTTCGCGTGGCCGTTTTCGCGTGGCCGTTTTCGCGTGGCCGTTTTCGCGTGAGGCCCGTTTTCGCGTGGCCGTTTTCGCGTGGGGTACGTTTTCGCGTGAGTGCCTGTTTAGGACTAAAATTGGTCGGGATGTGTGCCGAACATTCATTTTGACCTATTTCGAATCCCGAACCCGATTTCAAACAATTTTTTGCTTTTATTTACTCAAAAGCGTCCTCATTTTTATGCATGTAAAGATTAACAACTTCAAGTATTGACAACGTGAATGAGACACAGAATCCGACCATCGGCATCACGACATTTCTTTTCTTTTTTTCTTTTTCGGGGGGCGGGGATAGAAAAAATTCTGTAATAGGGGTTGGAAATTTTTTAAATTTATGATAAATAAGCCTGCCAGAAAGAGAGAAAACAATTTTATACCAAATTGCATTTGGGATGGCAAGTCTACACTAGAGACCGGACGGGATCGGGATCCCGCGGGATTTATTCGGGATCCCGACCTCGGGATCCGTCCCGAGCGATTTTCCAAAATGTTCGGGATTGATCAGGATTCAGTCGGGATCCCGACTCGGGATCCCTCCGACCCCAGTTGTCCGGTCTCTAGTCTACACTAATACCAGCAAAGCATTAGACCGTGAAAAATTATTAGACTGTATAATAATTTGTCAGTATTAATTTATAAAATTCACTTAAATATAGATTGAATTAAGCACCCGAAGTAAAACGGGAGTGAAAAATTTTTTCAAAATATAAAAAAAATAAAAAATTCGCTTATATGCAACCACGCGAAAACGGCCACGCGAAAATGGCCCTCACGCGAAAATGGCCCTCACGCGAAAATGGCCAAGCGAAAACGGCCACGCGAAAACGGCCACGCGAAAACGACCCCGACCGGCCTTCGGGGCATGGCTTTTGCAGGTTGGGAATTGAGCAGCAGTTTTCTCATTTTTGACGTTGGACGAATGAGTCCCCGTGGGATTTGAACACTTTAGTAGTCCGTCTCGGTCTCGAGTCTCGAGAAATGTTCGGTCTCGAACATCAAGCACTACTCTCTACTGGTTTTCCTTAACTACTCACGCTCACTCTCTTTTCTCTCTGCCAAGCCTTCTTTGTCCTCCCTGCCCTTCTCTCTTTTTCTTTTGCCCTCTATCTTTCTCCCATCTCTTTCTCTCTATACATTTATTTTCCCAATTCTCTCATTCAATGGTCGGATTCTCTTTCTCTTCTGCTGCTGTTCTTCCTTCCTCACTTATCCTCCTCCTTCTCCTCTTCTTGTTCCACACTTCCCATTTCCTCCTCCCGCTTCCATACAATCGATTATATTTTTTCGCTTTTTCCTACCCATTCAAATTAAGGCTCTATTTTTTTCAAAAAACAACCTTATTAAACATTCTTTTATATCATTCGATAGCCCAACGAGTCCTCTATTAACCTGCTAAATTTCAAGAAAATTCATTATGTTTCAAAAAAATACCAAGAATGTTTACTTTGGTTTACATTTACAAAAGTTATGGTGCATTAAAGTTGCAAAAAAATTTATGGTCGTGTGAACTGCAATAGAGCCAAAAATTTTACTGCATTTTTGGAATATAAATACAGTTTTACTTAGTTAACAATCAAAAATTACGACAAAAGTGTGCAAATTGTTCAGCAAAAATGAACAGACGGTAAGGAATTTTTGAAAAAAATTAAAATTTTCGTTTACCCATTTTTTCCATGTTTCAGTTGGATTTGTAACGACGTTTGGATGGACATTTTCCCATCTTTTGACCATGCTCAACTCGGACTCAAAATGGCATTGCTTTCCGACCGTTTCGATGTTTTAGTGGACGCGCATTTTGATGGCAAAAGCGAATTGACAATTTGGAAATTTATCAGCATTGACAAGGACGAAGGATCAAAAGCGAAACTGTTTGTAAGGATCAATGGGACATTGTGGCATTTCCTCTGCCGGCCTTCCGCTGCCAAAAAAAAAAATTCGCGTGAAAGCATATTTTCTAAAAATTTGAAGCTTTTTTTATCCCATTTTTAGGCATTTTCGAATGCTTCTTCTCCAATTACTTTCCACATTTTCTTAACGCTTTCGTCCACTTTAATTGACTCCGTTTTGCCATTTGATCTGTTCAACGAAGCGACTGGTGAACAATTGACACTGCAAAAAGAGGACAAAAATGTTTGATCAGACGTTGTCCAATTGGATGGGATTGGGGAAAATGGAAAAGTATGTGGAAGGAATTGTGTGCTGCTCGAGCGAGACGGATTTGCATTTGGATCAGAGACGGCCAATTTGACGAGGGGTGAACAATTTAATTTAATAAAAATGATCAATGCTTTTTTACAGGAACACAAAAGTCATGATCAAAAATGCTCGAAAAAGCATGTTTTTTTTTTGTGATTCTCAGGCCATTAATCTTTTTTGGTAGTTAACGAAATTTTTAATTGTTTTTAACTAACGTTCCCCAACACCTTTGAAATGGACAGGGATATGTGGCACAAAAAATAAGGGATTATTAGTTTGTTGGACTCATAAAATACCATTTGACCCATTAAAATTGAATCTGCTTAAAATGCAATTTAATAAATCTTTATTTTTCAGTCTTCTCGACGCCGCTTCTCCCGGTTCGAGTGGTCAGCAACAATAGCAGCAGAAATGAATGAAGAATTAATTAATTGATGCGTTTTATGTGATCCAAATGATGGTTGCTGGCACTATGCCATTCCAACAATATTTTATTGTGTACAGAGTTAGCTTATTTATTTGTATATGTATTTGACCTTTGCTTGCTTGCCGTAAATTCGTCCATTTCCATTGTATTTTATGTGTATGTAATTAATTCATTGTGAATAATCGTTGATAAAAATGGCTAATGATAAAACTGACATGAAATTTCCCGACTTAAAACAAAATGGATTTCATCCATATTTGGTGACATTGGGGAATTGGTGTCCCGGTGAAAAATAAATTAAAATTTTTTACTTATCTTAACGTCGTTAAAACATATTTATGTTGGGTTTTCTGGGTTGCTAAATCACGAATCTGACATTAATTTTGACTAATTTCGAATCCCGGGCCCGAACTAGAACAAAAGTCGAAATTTTAAAATTCTCAAACATAAAAAACAATTTGAATCTTCGACTTTTGTCCGAGTTCGGGATTCGGCTTTATTTTTAAAAATCAATATTGGATGAAAAAACATAGACAAAATAAATGATTTATCGGATTCTGGGCTCAGATCCGTGATCAGCATCTTTTTATCGCAATCATAACTTTTTCCTTTGTTGACCAAATCCAATAAAGTTGGCATCATTCGAAAGCTCTTAACAAGCTCTGTCGGCTTCCCAAAAAACATAAAGATATACCGAAAAAATCACCAAAATCCCACACCAATGCCTTGTCCATTCCGATCACTTCCAATTGCGGCCAAAATTTCCTCACTTTGTCCGGGTCGATTAAGTCGCTCATTTCCTCCACTTTTGCCAAAAGGAATCTCTCCCCTCCCTTTGTGCCAATTTTCCGGGTTTTATAACAATTTAACCGCAGATTTTGCCTTTTGCCCTTTCGATTTGGAGACCGATCATTTGGGCCTTTTCGCGTGAGTCAATCAAAAAGGGATCGATCGGCGGAGGAGCATTTTGGGAGAGGGACAGAACAGCAGCAAAAATGGAAAGAAGTGCATTTTGGGGAAAATTTATTAACATTTTGGGAATTTGATTAAAGTGCAAAATTTGGGCAGAATTTGGAAAGAGTACGCAACCGCCGCCTAATTTAATTAGGCAATTTGCAGGACTTTTGACCAATCGAAGCGTACAAATTGGCGTAAGGCAATCAATCGTTTACCGCAGCATTTTCACTTCTGATCGATTGATCGCTTTAGGCAATTTTCTGATCACTTTTCCTTTTTTCAATTGTTTTCTTATGGAATTGTGCTCGCTAATCGATCAGCTGACCACGCGCTTTTGCTTTTCCCTTTTCATTTTTTTGTTTCTTTGCCATTCCGTCGTCGAATGTCGGCTTTTTTTCTTCATATTTCACATATGGCGCCTGCAACAATCAATGAAAGTCATAGCTAACAATAGGACAAATACAAATGCCATCAAAGCAACAAAAGGTGGTGCCAATGGAAAATGAAAAGACAAAAGTGAAGGGAATGAAAGTCGCCAATGAAATTGACGAAAGTGAAAGAGAAATTCAACAAAAATGGGGCCAAATCGTCGCGAGAGGAAAACATTCTGCCGAAAAAAGTGGACAATTTACTGGCATAAAAAAGCCTTGAGCCCATATTAAATTACAAAACTTTTATAGACCCGGCTCGGACATTGCAGCCACAAACAAATTGACATTTAAATGTCAGGTTTTCGCAAATGTCTGAAAATGGCTAAGAAATGGACACAAATATCGGGACATGCTTTAAAATAGGGACAACTTAAGCGGAAGATTCGAAAATAAGCTAAAACATCAGTCGGGATTTCAGTCCGCGAGACGAATGCTAAATTCTCAATACCAACCCGTGGGGGAGGATTTAAAGGCAAAAACAGGTAGGTCATCTCGAAGAACATGGAATTAAACTCTACAATTGATACACAACCGATATGCCTGCCATTTTATTAATATATCAAATATGTATATGTATATACAACGACAATGAATATGAATGAGATTTCACAAATATCGAACAAGCGAAGCACAATATATTAATGGGTATACAATATATACATATTCAGATCACATAAGGAAGGATCACTCACTGTTCACAAGAGAACATTTAGGAAGCATTGGAACAGACAAAACACAGCAATCGGCGGACGGGAAGGGAATGATCGAAAGCAAGGGACGAGTGGGTTGGTGTCGCGAGACGTCGTCGTCGAACACTGTCATTTGCACGCAGCACGGCCTGGCTATGCTATTCCTCTGCTTGGCTCGTCTCCGCTGTGCTCTGTTCTCCCAGCGCTTCGTCCACGGTGGATGCATCGGCGGTGTCCTTCTTCTTGCCCTTCTTGTCCTTCTTCCCGTGCTTGTCCTTCTTGCCCGCTTTGCTGTCGTCGCTCTTCCCCGCCTCCTTCGGTCGGTGTTTGTCCTTGCGCTTCTCCTCCTTTTTGTCCGACGCTGGTGGTGCTGCTGCTGCGCCTTCGGCCTTCTTGTCCTTCTTCTTGTGCTTGTCGCCCTTGCTGCCAGCCTTCTTCTCCTCCTTGTCGCCGGCGGTCGTCGCTTCTTCGCCTCCTCCTTCCGGCTTGGGCTTCTCCTCGTCGTCGCTCTTCGGTTGGTCGAGCATCGGGCCGAGGTACGCCTTCCAACAGTACTGAAAGGGACAAAAATTTATGAAATGCAATTTGAAAAAAATGAAGAAAGCGCAGCATTACAATTCCTGCTCCGAAGGCAGCAGCAGCGATGAATAGGTAAGTGGCCATTGCGTTGCGTTGCGCACTGAAGCGGTTCGTTGGTTGGAGTGTGGTGAAGAAGAAGAAGAAATGTGAAGCGGAGGGAAAGACGACCCCTTTTATACAGATCCAATTCTGCTGGAAGGAATTTGAAAAAAATTGAATATAAAAGGGCGGAAAATGCCCAAAATTCTCACTTATTCCATTTCCTTCAATTCACGCCTATTATTTTCGACACGCCTTCGCCTAATTACTGAGGTGCGCCTTCTTCACCATCGCCCGTTTTCCCTTCACTTCCTCCATTTGCATATCATTAATTTTTTTTTCCCCTTTACAGTGATCAACAACGCTCTGCCGCGCATTTCAACCGCAACGCACACAGCAAACGCGGATGTCCGGCGCTGGAAGTGGACGCCAAAAGAGGGGCCAGACGGAAGCACCGCGACGCCCAACCCGCCGCCAGTCAACGCAGCAGCCTCGTCAGGCCGGCACTCAGCAGCATCAAGGGCGTGCAGCAACACCACAGGAACAAAGTGTGCTCGCGCCGGCGCCAACTCTTCGCAGATGGGAGGACACGGCAGAATTCTTCTTCGCCCTGGAACGCTTCGTCAACGACACAACGCCGCGCACCGTGCAGGACCTGGTCAGCGAATTCACCGAACTCAACGCAGCGCCACGACCGGAGCCATCGCCTGAGTTTACACGGTGGGTTTTGGCGTCGTTTCAATTTATGTGCATGTCTAATCTTCCCAATTCCAATTGCAGGAACTTGGAGTGCAACCGCTACCGAGATGTGATCTGCACGGAAATCAATCGAGTGCGACTCCACAGCGGACGCTACATCCACGCCAACTGGATCAGCACGTTCGGCGAGAACCGCTTCATCTGCACTCAAGGCCCGCTCGAGACGACCTGCGACGACTTCTGGACAATGATCGTGCAGGAGAACATCGAAGGCATTGTGATGCTCTGCGACACCATCGAACAAAATCGGATCAAATGTCATCAGTACTGGCCGACCGCGGACAACAAAGTGGGTTTTGAAATTTTACCCAATTTAACCAATTAATCATTTCCCCTTCCCTCCTAGCTCATGCGCTTCGCCAACAACCAGATCATGGTCAAATTCTCGCGCGAACACCACGTGGAAGGCGCGCTCTACAGGACGGACCTCATCGTTGGAGCACCGCAAATGCGACAGGGCCACTTGCGCGTTCAACACTTCCACTGGCGACAATGGCCCGACCGCGGAGTGCCCCACAGCGACCTGGCCCCGCTGCGCCTGCTGTACCATGTGATCGGCGTCCCCCGAGCGGTTGTGCACTGTTCAGCTGGTGAGTTACGGAAACAAAAAGCATTGGGAAATTAATCAATCATTTTTTTTCCATTGCCAGGCATCGGACGCACTGGAACGCTCGTGGCGGTGTACTTGGCCAACCAAACGCTGCACCTCGGCCAGCCCCTCAACATCTTCGCTCTCATCCGTGACCTCCGGCGCCAACGATCTCAGAGCATACAGACGCTCGACCAATATCTCTACATTTACTTCGTGATACTTCGGTGGGTTTTTTTTCAAATTTTTTATCAAATAAAAAAGCAATTTTTAATTTTTTCAGTTATGCACAAAACAAGGCGTCAAAGCTGAACATCAACGTGAACGCGCTCAACGCCCTCGTGCAGGCACTGAACTCCACCATGCGACGGGGCTGAGCTGCTGCTGCTGCTGCTGACGTCGCCGGGCCGGCCGATGACGGAGGAATCGGCAGGATAGAATATGATCATTTGCGAATGTATTGCGTTGTCAACGTGTCCATAACTGTCATAATGCCCCATATTGTAATTGTCAATACCCCGATCACTTGATTGTTTTGTCAGCGTGTCCATAAATGTCATAATGCCCCATATTGTAATTGTCAATACCCCGATCACTTGATTGTTTTGTCTGCGTGTCCATAAACTGTCATAATGCCCCATATTGTAATTGTCAACACACCCGATCATTTGAATTGTATGTATTATTTTTGATGTGTGCGCATATAAACTAATCAAAATGAGAAATTTTCACTTTTTGGGTGTTTCGGCACTTCTGGCTTAGACGGGGGATTTATAAAAGAATCGAGCAATGACTAATTTGGTATCATTTGAAAGCTCTAGATGAGATATAAAGGATAGATTTTTCCAGACCGTCAATTCGGAGCATAGGTAACCGAAAAACTTGAGAAAAATGCTCAAAAAAGGTGTATTTTGAATTGACGGGAATATTCATGCGCTGGAGGTTCATTCATTGCTTTGGATTTTTAGACGAAAAATTTGAATTATGACTTTTTCGAAACCTGGTTCAGGGTTTGGAATTTGTCGAAATGGCTGCCGGATTCGTGATCAGCGAACCCGAAAACCCTTGGAAGCATGTTTTTATGATCTTTGAAAGGAAAGAATATTTTTTCCAAAAAAGGGGGCAACCATCGGCAGTATTACCTTATTTTCGTCTGTTGTTTTAACCAGAATAATAATTTTAAAAAATCTAAGGCTTTACGCTTTTCAATTGATGGTGAGAAATTCTCACACAATTAAAGTAAGCAAATAAATGTAAAAAACAACAAAAGCTTTTCTGATGAGAGAAAACGAGATAATCAAATTCAAATTCCAATTGGCGAGATCGACAATTTCATCAAACATAATTAATTTTTGATGCTTTGGTCCACTTCTTCTTCTTTTTTTCCACTGGTGGTGACAATGGACTAAAATGAATTAAGCATTTTTACGACAAATCAAATGCTTCTGTTGCTGCTCACCCAATGCAATTACTGCCGCCCACCAAATAAAATTTGACATTGTTCAAATTGGCATCCGAATTTCCGTCGTCTTTCAATTGAACCGCCGTCGCCGTCTCCCCAACAAATGGACATCGCTTCAGCAGCCAATCACGACCATAACGTGACATTTTCTCCAATGTCAGCATTTCTTTGGTCCGTTCATTCACCAATTCAAATGGCTCAACAATTTGCATTTGCACAACAAACGAAATTTTAAGCCGAATACTGTAAGCGACCGAAGTGGTGGCACAGCGAAATGCCTAAACAATAAAAGGAAGCGTAAATCAAAGGCATCAATCAATTAGTCAGTCGTTTAATGAAAAAGTGGCCATCTCTTTGAAATAGTTGACCCATTCAAAATAATTTTCAAAAAGGGAATACCATTTATAAGCATTACCAAAATTTTATGAGAATCTGACCAAACACACCTCCTTGAAACTGTTGACCCATTCAAGATTCACCGGACCCATATAATTATTGCAATACAATCGCTTCGGTTGGCCATCAATTGTCGGAGTGTGTAACCATTTGGCCAACGCTTGGCCAGCAGTTGCATTTGGCCCATCATCAGCAATTCCATCGGGGCACAGACAATGAGAACTGATTGAATTAATGTTGAGATCAGTGAGAATTGTTGGTGAAGTGCGACTGCGCAAATTGTCCAAATCGTCGCCATCTTTTAAAATGAAGTGGCGAATGTTGGTCACAAAAGTTGGCCAAATTTCAAGAGCAAAAACTTCCCAAATCTGCTGTAAATATCTGGTTTTATGTAATGACACAAACAATTCCAATTTGGTGCCAGTTCTGTCCCAAATTTGTTTATTGGAACGAAGAAATGCGAGCACAGAATGGTCAATGTAGCTGAAGAAACATAAATGCTTTAATATACACAAAAGCTTAAAATTACTCAATCCGAAGGAAATTAAAGCGGATATTGTTTGGCAACGGACGGTCCGGCAGCGGAAATCCCCAAGTATTTTTGCCATCGTACACAAGAAGTATCGGTTTTGATGCTTTGTCCTTGCAAATTAAGATTTGTCTCAAAATTGTAAATTCCGTCGTTTTTCCATCAAAATGCGCGTCCACCAAAACATCGAAACGGTCGGAAAGCAATGCCATTTTGAGACCAAGTTGAGGACGACGAAAAAATGGAAGAATGTCCATCCAAACGTCGCTGCAAATCCAACTGAAATTCAGAACAAAACATTCGATTGATTAATGCCATGATGAAAAAGTGCCAAATTTGGCTCACATTTTCCTCAACAATTGTTGTTGTCTTCCACAAAATTTTTTCTTTTTTTCGACGGGCGGCGCCATTAAAAATGAATTTTGTAACTTTTGTATTTTATAACATCAGCTTTAGAATCGGACGAGAAAATTTTATGAAACAAAAGTCCAAAATATGTAAAAAAACAAAAACAAAGCCAGAGCTTCCTTAATTATTATTTTTTAGTTCGATGGAGCAAATGATTGATTGGTGGTAGATAAACCCACAGAAACTCCGCCAATTTTGACAAAGAACTCCCAAAAATAGTAATAATTATTCATATGAAGTGGGGTCAATGTACAAAAACATCCACCCCCCCCCCCCCCCCCTAAACCAATGTGTGGCGATGAAATGGTCCATGATGCATTCATTATTAATCAATTATTATTCATTAAACACGAACATTTGTATGGGAGAAGGTGTCGAAGGGAGGGTAAATTAACCGGGGAGGGGGGTAATTAGTAAGCCATTTACAATGTACCAGGGATGTGTGGGTATGTCGATTATCGAAATTTTTTGGGCCATCGAAATTCCGAAATTTTTTAAGCCGTAGGAATGCCGATTCCCAATCACCACACCATCCATCGCTGTTGATTGTTCCATTCCCTTTCATTTTATCTGTGCCGCCCGCGGCGTTCACTAACAAATAAGCAACCAACCCATTTCTCTGTTTTACCCACTATTTCTCTCATATTTTCATGGAGAATTTTTATTTTCCCAATCTGTGCCATTGATTAATTTAAAAAACGGACGCCTTCCCTCGTCCCGCTGACGCCGTTTTTCGGTGGTCGGCGGATCAATTGAACATTTTAGCGGGCGCGTACGCTCGCCGCGCCGTCCGCGACAGCGGCGACCACCACTACGCACACAAAGTGCAAAGAGTACATGGACTTTTAACAAAACCAAATGTTTAAAAAAATGCCAATACAGTCATGGTCGTACAGTAATATTAAATGGGCTTTCAAATAAATGGTTTATATAATTGAAAGGAAACAATAACAAAGGAATTTCTGAGAGAAAAAAAGCACAACAAATTGAGACCGATCATTTCTCAAATATAATTATTTTTGGTTGCTTTGATCCGCTTTTTCTTCTTCATCTTCCGCTGGTGGTGACAATGGCCTAAAATTAATTAAGTTTTCTTATTTTTCGACGAATCAAAAATTGCTGTTGCTGCTCACCCAATGGATTTATCGAAATTCCACAGATCAAAACTGATATTGTTCAAATTGGCATTGGCACACGAATTTTCGCGGTCTTCCCAATTAAGTGCCGCCTTCGCCGTCTCCCCAATTGGGCACCGTTGCAACAGCCAATTATACACTACTTCGATATTCTGTTTCAGTGTCACCTTCTCATTCGTTACTTCGTTCACCAATTCAAATTGTTCAATTGGCATTGTTGTCGCGTAAAAATAAAGTTGAATTGTGTAACTGACAGAAGTGGTGGCACTGCGAAATTTCTAAACACAAAAATGGTAAAACAAAAACAATTTGACGAAAATTCTGGCGAGACGACCTCTTTGAAGTTGTTGATCCATTCGAGATTTGGTGGACCCACATAACGATTACGATGCAATCGCTTCGGTTGTCCATTTTTGCTCGGTGGGTGCAGCCATTTTGACAAAACTTGGCCAGCAGTTGCATTTGGCCCATCGTCAGCGATCACGTCGGGTAATAGACGACCGGAATCGATTGAATTCAATTGATCAAGATCAGTGAGAATTGTTGGCGAAGTGCGGCGACGCAAATTGTCTAAATCATCGCCACTGGTAAAGCCCAAATGACGAATGCTTTTCGCAAAAATTGGCCAAATTTCAGGGACAAAAGCATTCCAAATCGGCTGGACATCTCTTTCGTCTGAATACACTTCCAACGCCAAATTGGTGCCCATTCTGTCCCAAATTGGCTTGTTCGAACGGAGAAATGTGAGCACAGAATGGTCAATGTAGCTGAAAAGGGGAAAAATTGAAGAACATTAATTGGTTTTCTGTATAATTTTTGAAATTACTCAATCCGAAGGAAATGAAAACGAATTTTGTTGGGCAACGGATGGTCTGGCAAAGGAAATGCCACAAATGTGCCATCGATCTCCACAGACAGTTTCGCTCTTGGTCCTTTGTCCTTGTCAATTGTGATACGTCTCCAAATTGTCAATTCCGTTTTTCCATCAAAATGTGTGTCAACCAAAACATTGAAACGGTCGGAAAGCAATGCCATTTTGAGGCCAAGTTGGGCATGGTCAAAGATGGAAGAATGTCCATCCAAACGTCGTACAAATCCAGCTGAAATTCGTAAAAAAAACAGCATGGGTAAATGAAAATGAAATTCCTTACCGTCTGTTCATTTTGGGGTATTATGAATGAAAAAGTCTGTTTGACGTCTTTATATACCCATAAAACATCAAAGAACATTTTAAGCAGCAAAATTTAAAAAGAAAATCAACAATAAAAGCGCACAAATTCACACAACCGAGGCACAATATTATTTAAGGGGCTCAAATGATCAATTAGGTACCCTTTCGGCCATTTTTATTGGTAAAAACATAAAAAATTGACCAATTTAAAAGGGATGGAGGAGATTAAAAAGGTCTGCTGGCCAAATAATGGCCATAATTCGTTAATTTAATTGACAGTGTGATTTCGACAATGATTGTCCATTCAAATTGCCAAATTTTCGTCTTTCTTCTTCTGCTGAACCGTCGCCGTCTCTCCAACAATTATTGGGCACCGTTTCAACAGCCAATAAATATTTTGGACGACACCCAACTCGTACTAGGCCAACTCGTACTGCCCCAACTCGTACTGGTACCCCGACTCGTACTAAGATTCCCAACTCGTACTAAGTTTCCCAACTCGTACTAAGATTCCCAACTCGTACTGTGCAACAAAAAACGGAAAAAAAAACAACAAAAAATCGCTCAAATTTTTTTTAAATCACAAAAATGCACGAAAATCGAAGAAATGATAAAAATTCAGCAAAAAATAAATAATAAAACCATAAAAATGCACAAAATTCGGTAAAATGAAAATAATTCATTAAAAAAATTCAACAAGGATCGAGATTTTCATCATTTGGCACAACATAAATTCCGCTCTCATTGAGACTCGCTTCCGCTTCTTCCATTGCTGCTGCCTCCTCTATCTGTTCTTCTATTTCTAATCTTGGAGGCACATTGAACCCAATCAAATGACCAATACGACCATAGTAGCGCGACAATGTCTCCGTAAATTGCTCATCTTCGTAATCGCTGCCCAGAAATGAAAAAAATAAATTCGTATTAACCTGGAAATTCACAAGCCAACGACCTAGTAATTGATGTGGTTGATAAAACCAACGTTGTCGGCCCTGATAAGTGAACGGTTGACGTGGTTTGGAGGTGCAAATTGTAGGGCGCCAATTTTGTGAAGAAGTGCTTGAATGCGCGGCCTTCTTGTTCACGTGATGTGTAGAGGTTCGCCAAGCCCAAGCGTTGTATGCGCCTGTGCATCGCCTGTCTTACGTGGAAGCAGCACATTTTTGAAGCGCTTTGTTTGCGCGCGATAAAGCGCCTGTAATATGTAAAATGGTTTTTCGTTGTAATCTTTACGCTTACTTTTTTTGTTGCTTTCGCATTGCCGCATGCCTCGTTGCGAATTTTGTTTCTTTCTTCTTCGCTTATGTTCATGTAGTTTGGTACGACACGTACATCAATGCGGATTTTCGCTGAGGCCACGTTTTCTCGCGAGCCCATTGCTAACTCATTCTGAACTTTGCGCCTCTCTTAAAATTTAAAAATAAAAATTGTAGTTTAGAATTATGTAATTTGTTTTTTTTAATTTAAATGCGAAAACTCAAAAAACCTGTTCGCCTTGGACCTTCGCTCGCTCAAATGGCTGACAGAAGTGTGCGTGCGTAGGTCCATCATCCAACCACTGATCACCGATTGCTTTTCGCGTTGGCAATGGGGTTTCCTTCGGCACATGTTTGGCATCACGCAGTTTCCGGCACCCAGCACAGACATAACGAAGCCCCGGTAGCTGTTCCATTCCAGCACGTGTCCATTTGTAGCACAAATTTGAATTATCGGTGTGATCAGAAAGCATCACTGATTTTGAGCCAATCCGTTGACTAAAGCATGCCATATTGTAATCTGTTTGTAAAAAAACGAAAAATATAATTATTAAGGTAATTCAATGAAAATAGTGAAAATTTGTGATAAAATTTCTCTTTGTTGCACAGTACGAGTTGGGTAATTTAGTACGAGTTGGGAAAAATAGTACGAGTTGGGTAATTTAGTACGAGTTGGGAATCTTAGTACGAGTTGGGAAACTTAGTACGAGTTGGGAATCTTAGTACGAGTCGGGGTACCAGTACGAGTTGGGGCAGTACGAGTTGGCCTAGTACGAGTTGGGTTTTTACCAAATATTTTCGTCCTTCATCAGTGTCAAAGTCTTCTTCCTTCTCTACGATGACATTGGGTGAGCAGAAAGATTGGCCGTATTTTTGAATCCAAAACAGTGTTGGCATCATCTGCAAAGTCCCTTCACATGCTCTACTAGCCTTAAAAAAGCGAAAAGATTTTAGCCTTTAAAAAAATTTATGAAAAAAACCATCAAAATTTCGACCTTTTCGTTTTGTCCTCCATTCTGTTACACGGTTTATTTCGGAATCCCTATTGGTCCGGGTTTTTTCATTAATTACGGGCAATCCTTTTACAGAAAGTTGGTTCTAATCCATTTCAGATTTTTGTTTAATTTAGGCCGCTGTCTCCGCCAGGTCAAAACGATGAAAATGTGTTCTCTCTTCCCGGGCCCAGTGATCAGAGGAAGAATAAGAAGTGATCATTTGAGAAATGTCCGATCAATGAAGAGCCTATGATGAATTGGATTGTTTTGATCATATTTTGTTTTTTCAGCAAATTATTGGGTAAATGCAAACTAAATATGTGATGATCGACGAAAAATGCTAAAATAAAGCACTTGATTTTAATTTAATTAATTTGAGTTTTTAATTGATACATAAATGTATGTTTTATTCGGACGAAATAATCAACAAAAGCATTTCAAAAAGAAAATGATGGCATCAAATCAGCTTCCTATTGGTGAGACCGATCATTTCTCAAATTATAATTATTTTTCATTGCTTTTGTCCGCTTCTTCTTCTTCCACTGATGGTAGTGACAATGGGCTAAAATTATTTTCATTTTTTATTTTCTGACAATCAAAAATTGCTGTTGCTGCTCACCCAATGCGATGATTTCCACGCCACAACTCAAACCGGATTTTGTTCAAATTGGCACCCAAATAATTGGCATGCCGTAGATCAAATCTGATATAGTTCAAATTGGCACCCGAATTCTCACGGTTTTCCCACTTAATTGGCGCCGTCTCTCCATGAATTAATTAATTGGCTGATCTATGCGATTATATGACCGAAATGATGTTGGCACTTTGCCATTTCAAAATTATGTATAATTTGTTTGTATGTACCAATTTGACGCGAATTTCGTCCATTTCTAAGTATGTGATGTACTAATCATTGTTAAAAAGGACTAGTGATTAAATGGATTTGATTTTTGGTGCTTTTCAAGGCGTCAATGATAATTTTTTTATTTACATAAAGAAAAATAAGCATAAATTCAGTTTCAATTAAGAAAGGATCGACGATCATTTCTCAAATAATAATCCATTCATTCATTGCGCTGATCACTGCTTGGCCCCGCGGCATTCGAGCACACTTTTTCGTCACATGGCCTAAATTAATTACAATTGAATTGAGTGACAAAGGAATTTTTCAATGGCAAATGCCATTGGATGACTCATTCAATTCTTACACTTACCCAATGCAATTTTGGAAGCCCAAATAAAAAAAGACATGTTCAAATTGGCATCCGAATTTGCATATTTCTTCTCGCCAATAATTGGGCATCGCTTCAACAGCCAATTACGAAAAGGGCCATCAACGGATTCTTCCTTCAATGTCAGCTTTTCTTTAGTCCGTTCATTCTCCAATTCAAATGGCACAATTGGCGAGTCCACGTGCAAATAGAAGTGAACGGTGTAAACTGACAGAAGTGCTGCCTGCACGGACAAAAACCTAAACAAAATCAAAACACAATGTCAAAATAAAAAAAAAGAAATTTATGAAAATGTGTGGCGCGACCTCATTGAACTTGTCGACCCATTCAAAGTTTGTGGATGCTCTTAATTCACAACGCAATCGCTTCTCTTGGCCATCCTTTCTCGGCACGTGCAACCATTTGGCCAATGCTTGGCCGGCAGAAATTGCATTAAGTCCGTCATCAACAAGCACATCGGGGAACAGATCACCAGAATCGATTGAATTCAGATGATCGATATCGGTGAGAATTGTCGGTGAAATGTGACGACGCAAACTGTCCAAAGCATCGGCATCGGCAATTCGCAAAATGGATGGTCCGGCAACGGAAAATGCACAAATTTGCCATCGACCAGTACAGACAGTTTCGCTTTGGTCCAATGCCCATGCTAATTCCAATTGGTCGCCAAATTGTCAATTCCGTTTTGCCATTAAAATAGATGTCCACTAAAATATCGAAACGTCAGAAAGCAATGCCAAATTGAAGCCGAGTTGAGGACGGTCAAAGAAGGGCCGAATGTCCATCCAAACGTCGCTGCAAATCCAACTGAAATTCAGAACAAATAGATTCGATTCCTTAATGCCATGAAAAAAAGGTACTTTCCTGTTTTGTGACCGCAGAATTAATTTTTTTTTTTTAATTTACGGCATTTTTAAAAAATTTCTTACAAAAATGCAATAAAAAATTATTCAGGACCGACCTCTTTTTCAAAAGGTTGAAAAAAGTTAAGAATTTGGTAATTTCCTGTTCTGTGATTTTGTTTATTTAAAAAAAAAAAAAAATTAATTCTGCGGTCACAAAACAGGAAAGTACCGAAAAAAATGCCAAATTAATTTTATTTACATTTTTTTGCGAGGGCGTCGTCGTTTTTTGACATGGTCCAAAAAGAACCAAAGAATGGAGACACAATCGACCAATAGAAGAAACACGGCAGAACAACTGAGAATGATCAGCAGAAGGAGTGATAATTTGAGAGATGTCTGATCGTTTTATTGATATTTTTGTTTGTATTCGGACTTACCATTTTGCCGATATCAATGATGCATTTTATTTAACATAGAGAAAAGCAAAGCACAAATTCTATTTTAATTAGAAAGGATCGTTCATTTCTCGCCGACCATTAATGATTTTTCATAATTGGGTTGATTTGATGCTATTTGTTTGCTCTTTGAACTCAGATCACTTTTGTGGTGGACTTTTCATGGTTACTATAAATGAAGCTCTAGACAATCGTTTCAATTGATACTAAAGAAATTGCCCAACAAAAAAATCAAGAAAAATGGTTTATATAATTAACGAAAGAATTAACAAAAGCATATCAGAGAAAATACCTAAGCATCAAAATGATTTCTCAAATATAATTAATTAAATATTTCATTTCCGTACATCTTCAGACGACATTTTGGTTGTTTTGATCCGCTTCTTCTTCCGTTGATGGAGACAATGACCTAAAATTAATAAAATTTGACAATCAAAAATTGCTGTTGCTGCTCACGCAATGCAATTATTGCCGCTCCAAAAAACAAATAGGATATTGTTCAAATTGGCATTGACAGTCCTCGAATTTTCGCGGTTTCTCCATTTAACTGGCGCCATCGCCGTATCCCCAATTGGGCACCGTTGCAACAGATAATTATACACTAAAACATTGTGTTCTTCGATCAGTTTCAGTGTCAGCTTCTCATTCGTCCGTTCGTTGACCAATTCAAATTGTTCGTTTGGCGTTGGTTCCATACGAAAATAAAGTTGAATATGGTAACTGACAGAAGTGGTGGCACGGCGAAATGTCTAAACACAAAAATGTTAAAATAAAAACAATTTATAGAAAATATGGCGGGCGACCTCCTTGAAGTCGTTGACCCATTCGAGATTCAATGGACCCGAATAATCATTGCGATACAATTCCTTCGGTTGTCCATTTTTGCTCGGCGTGTGCAACCATTTGGTCAACGCTTGGCCAGCAGTAGCATTTGGCCCATCATCAGCAATTCCATCGGGTAACAAATGACCGGAATCGATTGAATTCAATTGGTCGCAATCGGTGAGAATCGTCGGTGAAATGTGACGGCGCAAATTGTCCAAATATTCGACATAGGGAAAGCTCAAATGGCGAACGTTAGAAGCAAAGATTGGCCAAATTTGACGGTCCAAAACATCCCAAATTTGCTGAACATCCATTTCGTATGAACGCACAATCAATTCCAACTTGGTGCCATTTCTGTCCCAAATTTGCTTGTTTGAACGGAGTAATGTGAGCACAGAATAGTCAATGTAGCTGAAAAGCGGAAAAATGAAGATTGGTTTTCTGTATAGTTTTTGAAATTACGAAATCTGAAGGTCCTTAAAACGAATTTTGTTGGGCAACGGATGGTCGGGCAACGGAAATGACACCCTTTTGCCACCGATCAGTACAAACAGTTTCGCTTTTGGTCCATTATCGTTTGCATTTCGTCCTTTGTCCTTGCGAATTGCGATTTCTCTCCAAATTAGCAATTCGCTTTTGCCATCAAAATGCGCGTCCACCAAAATGTCGAAACGGTCGGAAAGCAATGCCATTTTGAGTCCGAGTTGAGCATGGTCAAAAGATGGCAGAATGTCCATCCAAACGTCGCCACAAATCCAGCTGAAACATGAAAAAAATTTGGGTAAACGAAAATTTTATAATTTTCAAATGAATTGCTTACCGTTTGTTCATTTTTGCGGTATTGTGCATCCAAAAAGTCTTTTCGACCTCTTTATATACCCATAAAAAGAAAACAATAAAGAAAAATCGAAATTTGATTTGATGCTCTCATTTAATGGAAAACAACAAATTGCGCTAATTACCACGCACTGTACGCTTTTTAGTAGATACCGGACAAGAAGGTCGGTCGGTTTTGGTTAAAAACCGAAAAAAAAAACTGAAAAAACCGACCGGTCCGATATCTATTTTTTAGTATAAAAATGCCCTTTTTTCTTCTTTTCCTCCTCATTCCATTCTCTCATTCATTCTTCCCCATTTTTTCCTGTCATTTTGCTCCTGCAAATGCCTTCAGAAATTTTGTATGTTTATTGTTCCTTTTTTTTTTTTCTGATTTTCGGCATTTCTTTTGCTCAATTTTTGACCAGCGGAATTTGGAGATAAAAATTTAAAACCAATTTTGAAGACTTTTTGAAAGATTAGCTTTTTAGAGGCTAAAACTTCACATTTACTTCCTCGTCTTTAACCTTTGACCATTTCATTGTTTTTTCCTTTCCTTCCATTAATTCATTAATTTCCCAAATTCATTTCTTTCAGTTCGCATGCCCTGTCTCTTATTCTGTTGGTCGAATGTGCGATCATTCTTTGGATCATTTTTGGCTATGTCAAAAAACGACTACGCCCTCACAAAAAAGAAATGTAAAAAATTCAACAAAAAATTTTGAAAATTTCTTCAATTTTTCAGATTTATCTGCAGCGACTGTTGGCTTTTGGTGTTCGATTTTCTTGCGCCTTCTCAGCTCGGCCTCGAAATTGCACTGATCAACCGCCGCTTTGACTGCATTGTCGACGAACACTTCAAGACGCGCAAATGGAAATTGGGCGGAATACGAATTTGCCACAAAATTGGAGAGAATGGCACCAAGCAAATGCAAATTGTCAAATCCGATGGAAATCCATGGCCAATCCCTCGAAATCCGTTGCCGAACAAAGTCATCGGATTCCGAGGCATTACAATCGCGTAAAAATTTGATTCGATTGGAAATGTTTTATCCAAATTTTCTGCTTTTCAGTTACATCGACCAAAATGTCATCGCATTTCTCCGCCTTTTCCACCGATTTTTTCGCCTTTTCTTCAATATACTTGGACATTATCACTGAAAATGTTCGCATTTTGGACTTTGTTTTGCTCAACATTTTGCCAATGTTCCGCCATTCAATGCGTGTGATGTATTTGAATACCATCGCTTTTCGCCGTATGCGTCAATTTGCCCCGTCATTTCTCAGCGATTGTCCATCACTTCGCTTTGTCTGTTTCAAAGATGCCATTCTGCCCGAATTTCCACACGATGAAAGTGCCAATGCGTCGGATGGCCAAGCGGTGACCAAATGGCTGTTGACGCCCCGTCCGGACGGTGTGCCAAAGGTGTTGCATTGCTATGACTTTTCGGTTGCACAATGGTCGTCAACGATGGAACAGTTTAAAGCGGTGATTATCCCTATTTAATTATTTTTTCTATGATTTTTTGTCCCCTTTTTAGGCATTTTCCAATGCTTCTTCTCCGGTTACTTTTCGCATTCTCTTTCTGATGTCTTCTCCGATTGACTTCATTTTACCATTTGATCTGATCAACGAAGTGACTGGAGAGAAATTGGCACTTCAACAAAATGCTGCAAATGACTTTTGGCTCATCCGTTCTCCAATTGGATGGGATGAGCGAAATTGGAAAAATGTATGGGAAGAATTGAGTGTTCGACAGAACCCAATTGACATTCGGATCAGCGATGGCGGATTCGACAACGGGTGAATAAAATATTAAATGCTTAATGATTTCTTTTTTTTTGTGTTTTATGAGTCCAATTGCTTAGACTTTGTGCTTTCAAATGGTACCAAAAATGTACGGTTATGGACAGAAATAGTTGATTGAACTCATAAAACGCCAATGACTTTTAATTGCAACCGAATCATCGTTTTTTTTCAGTCTTCTCGACGACGCTTCTCCCGGGGCGAGTGATCAACAGAAGAAATGAATTAATTGATTGGTGACGAAATTGTCTGACCGAAATGATGTTGGCAATTTGCCTTTTAAATATTGCCTAATTGTTTGTTTGTTTGTATTTGACCTTTGCTTGCACGCAAATGCGTCCATTTCCATTGTATTTTATGTGTATATAAGTGAAATTCATTGTGAGTAATTAATCGTTGATAAAATGGCTAATAATAAAAACGGTAAAAGCTGCGCATATAAAGAATGATCAATAAGAATGCTTACCGAAAACTTCCTAAGATTCGCGACTTACCCCCGAATCCGAAAACTCCGAGACACAAAGATTCAAAGACTTGATGAAAAATCGGGTCAATAGCAGCTCGTACAATAAATTTTGATGAAAAATCGGGTCAATAGCAGCTCGTACAATAAATTTTTTTACAAAATAAAGCCTAAGCTTAGGGCTAAGCCTAGGCTCAAGCGTAAGCTTAATCCAAAAGCTTATGCGTATTCTAAGCTTTTATAAAAAATGCCGATTGTACGAATTGCCATTAACCCGAAAAAATCATACATAGACAAAAGAAAAGACAAGAAAAAAAAATTTAAAATTTATTTTTCCTCGAGAGCGCAATTCTGCAGTATTACCCAATCAATGAACCAACTTTATTTTCTTCAATGGCTCAATTAGTATTTTTTGACACGCAAAACTTAAAAAAAGAATGCTTAGGCTTAAACTGTTCAATTAATATTAAATGTGTGTTTTATTCGAATGAAAGAAAATCAACAAAAGCATTTCGGAGAGAATAAATGAGGGAATCAAATCAAATCCGTTTCCAATTGGTGAGATGGGCCATTTCACAAATATAATTAATTAATTCATTTCCACGCAATTAGGCGACTTTTTCGAAATAATCATTCATTCCGCTGCTGATCCACTTGGCCCGGGAGTCGTCGAGAACATTTCATTGTTGCATTGACCTGCTTCTTTTTCTTGTTCGTCCGCTGGGGGCGACAATGGCCTAAAATTAAACATAATTTGAATTGGGTGAATGAATTAAATTAATCTTTTACACTTAGCCAATGAAATTAATACCGCCACTCCACAAATTAAATTTGACAGTGTTCAAATTGTCGTCCCAATTCTCGTCGTTTTCCCATTGATCCGTCGCCGCCTTTTCACTAATTGGGCATCGCTTCAACAGCCAAACACCAAGCGATTCATCTTCGTCTTCTCCGACCTTCATCAGTGTCAGCCTTTCTTTGGTCCGTTCATTCACCAATTCAAACGGTTCAATTGGTGTTGAACAATAATGTTGAAGTCGAATTTTGAAGCTGACTGAAGCGGTGGCACGGCGAAATGTCTAAACAAAATAAAAGGAAGCGTAAATCAAAAGGCAATCAATCATTTATGTGACCAACACACACGGCTACCCGACTTTTGGGGATTTGCAACTTGGGGACCCGACATTTGGGGACCCGACTTTTGGGGATTTGCAACTTGGGGACCCGACATTTGGGGACCCGACTTTTGGGGACCAGACACTTAGGGAACCCGACATTTGGGGATCCCGACATTTGGGGACCCGACAACACGCACACATTTTGTACATCGACGACCATCTGACTTCACTATTCTTAAAAATATTGTAATTATTTTCTAATAAGGCTGCTAAAACACTGAAAAAGAACCTTAATAAGCACATTGTCGCTAATTCCCTCTGCTTTTTGTAATTCCGTCAAATATTCTCGCTGCAAAACTGACTTACGCACTTTGCGAATCATCTTTTTTATTTTTTCAACAGTCTCGGAAGTTCTGTGTTCGAGAAAAAAGTCCGGCCTCTATAGACAATAAAATAATTAAATTATGCGCTTTATAATCAAACTTTGGCTTATATTGCGGCGCTAAAAAATTGATAAGCCTTCGAAATCCTTCCTTTTCTGGAGTTTTTAGGGGGAGGAGGTCCCTTGCGATCATTTCCATTACCAACTGATCAACGTGTTTTGTCTTGGAACCATCAATTTTCCACTGAGCTGTAAATCAAAACAACCTTTTTTTAACCAATGCGTCAACTTCACTCACAAAAATTCTCGACAATTGTTTGTTGTTTTTCGCCTGAACATATTCTTCCGCGCTTTAAGCTGGGTTGGCTGGATGATGATCCATCAATATCTTCGTCTTTTTATGTGCATTTGGTTGGATCAGAGCTGGCGAATTGTGTTATTTTTGGAATTGTTGCCAAGGCTTTTTCCATGGCTTCCAGCTTCTTATCTTTGGCCCTTTTCCGCTCTAATTCCAACTCTTTATGGAATTTTTCTAAGTGGCGAATCATGTTTTTGGTTGACTTCGTCTTGTCCTGCTGTTGATTCCAATCACAATTCTTACATTTGGCGTAATTATTCGGCAGATGATCAAAATATTGCCAAACAGAATCCATTCTTAAAACTAATGTAAATTTTAGCATATTGAGCACAAACGACGAACGGTATGAAAGATAGTAATGGTAGAAAATTTAACACAAAAGCGTAATTCATAAAGCAAACTTTTATAAGAAGGGGTGTCAAATTTGGCGATATGATAGTGATTCAAATATGTTTCACATTGCAAAATTTTATCTTCTCAATATTTTACTCAGGTCCCCGTTCTTACCGGTGCATTTTTTTTGCCTATGCCGCGGGTTGAGAAAAATTTCGGGTTCGGGTTTCGGGTCGGGCACTCGAAAAATTTCGAGTTCGGGTTTCGGGTTTAGAAAAACTTCGGGTTTCGGGTCTCGGGTTTCGGGTTGGCATCACTGTTGGGGACCGAACGACATTTGAGCAAAAGGCATTTAGGGAAACCACAGACATTTGGCAACCCGACATTTAAGGACCCGACATTTGGGGATTTTAATAAAACAAAAAAATTATTAAAAAGTTTAATTTTAAGCCCAAAATTAGACAAAATTACGTCTGCTTTAGCCAGAGAAAAATGAAATAATATTTTTAAAATTAACTCTTTTTCCGGACTCACCGCGAGGATGTAGCAGAAGAGTTACAAAAAAAGTATTCGTTAAAAGATTAATTTTAAAGCACCGAACAGTCACCCGAAAGATAAGAAACAGAAAATATGACCTCGGCATTTTGTTGCAGTGCAGTATGCAACTAGACCAAAGTCGTCTGGAACTTTTTGAATGCCCTTGACGGATTTCTGTTCCCGTTGGCCCTTGGGAGGCACTTCTAATAAAAGTTGAAAAAGGGTGTACTGTACATAAAAGTGTATTGTGATTTGTCTATTGTTTGTGGTTAGTATGTGCTCAAAATTCTGCTACCTCCTCGCGGTGAGTCCGGAAAAAGAGTTAATTTTTAAAATATTATTTAATTTTTTCTTGCAATGGAATTAACATTGGCTAAAGCAAATGTAATTTTCTCTAATTATGGGCTTAAAATTAAATTTTTAATTAGCTTTTTTTGTTTTATTAAAATCCCCAAATGTCGGGTCCCTAAATGTCGGGTTGCCAAATGTCGGTGGTTTCCCTAAGTGCCTTTTGCTCAAATGTCGTTCGGTCCCCAAATGTCGGGTCCCCAAATGTCGGGTTCCCTAAGTGTCGGATCCCCAAAAGCCGTGTCCCCAAATGTCGGGATCCTCAAATGTCGGGTTCCCTAAGTGTCGGGTCCCCAAAAGTCGGGTCCCCAAATGTCGGGATCCCCAAAAGTCGGGTCCCCAAATGTCGGGTCCCCAAGTTGCAAATCCTTAAAAGTCGCACCACGACACACACACCTCCTTGAAACTGTTGACCCAATCCAAGTTTCCGTCTGCATCTACAAACAATCGCTTCGGTTGACCATTTTTTGTCGGCGTGTGTGCACCCATTTGGACAACGCTTGGCCAGTAGTTGCATTTGGTCCATCGTCAGCAATTCCATCGGGGAACAGAAAACTGGATTCGATTGAATGCAATTGGCAAAGATCAGTGAGAACTGTTGGCGAAGTGCGACGACGTAAATTGTCCAAATCATTGGCATTGGTAAAGCGCAAATGGTGAATGCTTGTAGTAAAAATGTGCCAAATTTCACTGATAAAAATATCCCAAATCGGATGGATATCTTCGGTTTCATATGAAGGCACAATCAACTCAATTTTGTGCCCATTTTTATGGTAATCGACGTTTCACCCTTCGGCGGGTATTAGTCGTAGACCAATCATCCAAAAGGCAATTTGGTAGCGAATTTTGTGCTCTTTCTGGTAGGCATACCCAAAATTTTCTGGAAAATTTCCACAACCCGCTGGGAATTTTTTTCAGAAATTTTCCCGATTTTCAGTGTATTTAGGGAACTTTCTTTTGCATAATATGGCATTTTTACATTAGAAATTTTTGAGAAAATCAAATTTTTTGATGCAATTTTTTCATTTATCCATATATAAAACATATACAATACAGCAATGGAAATGGACGAATTTGCGAGCAAGCAAACGTCAAATACTTAACACAACAATATTGAAATGGCATAGTGCCAATATCATTTACGGTCATATAAACATCAATCAACTAATTAATTGGTTCATTCATTCTGCTTCTGTTGCTGATCAGTGATCACTCGGCCCGGGCGAAGCGGCGTCGAGAAGACTGAAAAAAACGATGATTTAATTGAATGACACACATTTCGGTCAATTTCGAACCCCGGACCCGAATACGAACAAAAAGTCGAAAGTTCAAATTTTGAATTTAATTTTTGAAAAAGATGTCATATCAAGCTGAACTATTACCAAAAAAAAAAAAGAATTGATCATTTTATTTAAATCGTTCACCCGCCGTCCCTGATCCGAATGCTAATCCGTTTCGGTCGAGCAGCACTCAATTCGTTCCACACATTGTCCCATTTCATCTTATCCCATCCAATTGGACAACGGCTGAGCCGAAAATCGTTTGTGCCATATTGTTGAAGTTCCAATTGCTCCCCAGTCACTTCATTGATCAGATCAAATGGCATAACGGAGTCAATTAAAATGGACGAAAGCGTCAAGAAAATGCGGAAAGTCACTGGCGAAGAAGCATTGGAAAATGCCTAAAAATGGGACGGATAAAAAACAGAAAAAATTAATAACTAAGTCGGTCTCCGCGCCCATTTTCAAAAATGTAAAAATAAATTAAAAGCTCCTTTTCCGGCCTTTTCTGGGTCGCTCGCTGACTACGAATCTGACACCTATTTCAACGGATTCAGAACCTCGGACCAGAATTGGAACCAAAAGCCGAAAATTCAATTTAGAATTTTATTTTTATGTTCGAATCTGCATAGAATGACTCATTTTTGATGTTGCCAATTGTTTGTGACTAAATTTAGAACTTTTTTAATCAATTTGAAAACAAAATCAGTTTTTTTTGAAAATGTTGGGTTTTTGAATGAGTGGGGCCAGCCCCAGAAAACCCAATTAAATAGAGGGGGAGGAAGATAATCCACCGTTTGGAGTTGTTCAATCGTTGACGACCATTGATCCACCGGTGAATTAACAGAGCATTTGAGCCACTTGGGCAGACCATCCGGACGAGGCGTGAACAGCCATTTGGCCAACACTTGGCCATCTGACGGATTGGCATTGTCATCGATCGGAAATTCGGGCAGAATATCGTCGTCATTGAAAGAGACATAGTGAAGTGCTGTACAATCGCGAAGCATTGATGAGTCCAATTGACACATGCGGTGGAAAGTGGTGGCGTTCAAAAACAAGCGACGAATTGAATCGCGGAACACTGGCCAAATGTTGTGCAACACAAATTCCAAATTCCGATCATTTTCAGTGACAATGTCCAAATCCATTGCAGAAGTGGCGAAAAAACGGTGAAAATGGCCGAGAAAAGTGAGCACATTTTGATCGATGTAACTGAAAAGCATAGAAAATGATGGTCACAAATCAATTTCAATCTAATCAGTTTTTACGTGATCTGAATGCATTTGCTGAATCCGATCACTTTGTTCGGCAACGGCTTTTGCGGGATTGGCAAAGCTTCCCCATCAGAATTGACAATTTGCATTTCCTTCGTGCCATTTTCTTTAATGTCCCATTGAATTTTCAATTGTTTGTTCAACATCCATTTGCGTGTCTTGAAATGTTCGTCCACTCGGAGGTCAAATCGACGGCTGATCAGTGCAATTCCGAGGCCAAGTTGGGAAGGCGCAAGGAAATCGAACACCAAAAGCCAACAATCGGCGCAGATAAAGCTGAAAAAAAGAAGAATTTAATGGAATTTTTGTTTATTTTTTTTTTACATTTTTTTGGGAGGGCTTAGTCGTTTTTTGACACGGTCAAAAAGGGACCAGACTTCGTCAAAAAGGATCCAAAGAATGAGGCCACAGTTGAACAACAGCTGAAAAACCACGGCATACCGACTGAAAAAAGAATTGGGGAAATGAATTTGCATTGAATGAATGAATGGAAAAAGAGGGAAAAGCATCAAAGCGAGGGAAGCCAAAAATGAAGTTTTATTTTAAATCCAATGAAGCTTAAGCCTCAAATTAAGTGAATTTTGAAAAATTTAAAACAAAAGAAATGTGAAAAGTCAGAAAAAAAAGAAATAATAAACGTACGGAATTTCGGAAGGCATTTGCAGCAACAAAATGACAAGGGAAAATATTAGGGAGAATGAATATAATGAGGAGGAAACGAAGAAACAAGGGCATTTTTATACGAAAATATTAGCGTACATTTGAACCGGTGAAGAAAACCCAAACATATAAAAGGCAGAAAAAATTGACAGTTAATGCCATAGTTTTTACAATTATAATTTACGACTAATTAATTATAAGTTTGCTCATTTATCAGCTAACTGCCGCAGAATGAACCGACGCGTTCAAGGAAAATGTACTGAATTTTTAACAAAAAAATTCTAGTTACTAAATGGGCCCACAAATCGACAGTGTTACCGAAATGTGTGTTTTGTCATGGCATTTAATGTGTTGTTTTCTGAATACCCCACTTTTTTTTTTGTTGTCAAATCCATTTAATCGGTAGTCATTTTTAACAATGATTATCACAATGCATTTTACTACACATGCACATCAACAAGCAAAGGTCAAATACATTACATAAAATTGAAATGGCAAAGTGCCGATATCATTTGGTTTACATATCGCATCAATCAACCAATTAATTAATTCATTCATTCTACTTCTGTTGCTGATCATTGATCACTCGTCCCGGGAGAAGCGGCGTCGAGAAGACTGAAACAACGATTGTTTGGTTGGACTCAAAAAGTCTAATTAAAAACAAAAAATGAAATTTTTAAAAGATTGTTCACCCGTCGTCGAACCCGACGTCTCTGATCAAAAATTGAATTGGATTCGGCGGATTAAACAATTCATGCAGCACATTGTGCCATTCCCTCTCATTCCATCCAATTGGACAACGGGTGAGCAAAACATCGTTTGTGTCTTCTTGTTCCAGTGTCAATTGCTCCCCAGTCACTTCATTGATCAGATCAAATGGCACAACGGCGTCAATTAAAGTGGACGAAAATCTCAAGAAAATGCGGAAAGTCACTGGTGAAGAAGCATTGGAAAATGCCTAAAATTTGGACGGATAAAAAACAGAGAAAGGTAATAGTTAAACCTCGGGGGCAGAATTCGAAAAAAAAAATAAAAAATTTCGAATTTTACTTTTAAGTTCGAATTGGATAGAATGACTGACTCATTTTTGATGGTTTGTGACTAAATTTAGCCTTTTTTAATCAGTTAGAAAATAAAAATCAGAATTTTGAAAATTTTGGGTTTTGGACTTTTTGTTCGAATTCGGGATCCGGGGTTCGAAGTTGCTGGAATGGATGTAAGATTCGTGATCAGCGACACCGAAAAAGCCAAAAAATGCTTTGCACGACCTTTTTAAATTTTGTTTTTTCTAAAATTAGAGGGGAACAGCCACAGAAAAACCAATTAATTAGGGGGGGGGGCATAATCACCGCTTTGAATTGTTCAATCGTTGACGACCATTGATCCACCGATGAATTAACAGAGTTGAGCCACTTCGGCACACCGTCCGGACGGGGCGTGAACAACCATTTGGCTAGCGCTTGGCCATCCGACGCCATGGCACTGTCAGCGGGCGGAAAAGCGGGCACAATGTTGCCACTTAAAGCGACAGCGCAAAGGGATGGACAATTGCTGAGCATTGACGGCGCCAATTGACGGAAACGGCGAAAAGTGACGGCGCTCAGTTTTTATAATATTATAAATAGTCCCACTTTCCTCGTTTGGGTTTGGTGAGTATAACTCAGAATTCAAAGAACTAAAATGTTCAAGCTTTTCCACTTTCGGTACTGAAATTATACTGCCTAAGCGTGGATACTGATTCAGTTTTACATTTGGATGAACTAATGCAAAATAGGGCCATTTGTCCTCCTTACCCAGCCGAACAGCCATTGCACACTCACCCATTCTCTGGAAAATAATCATCCTTAGCTGATCATCACTATTTTTAACCCTTTTTTGTCTTTTTTGATATTCATCGCTTTCTGGTTTAACCATTGCCCAGGCAAGAGTATCAGTGCATCTTAAACCTATTCCAGAACTAAAAGGACAGTCCATATTATTAATCGGTTCTGTTGGATTCTTTTCATCACTTTTTTCAGTATTTCTCAGTTCAGGTATTTTCTCATTATCACGTTTTATTGCCAAAGCTGCCATTGTTTTTATAATCATTTCTCTACAATGATTTATTTCTGCAATTCTTTTCATTTCCTTTTCATTAGTACTTTGGCTTGCCGAAGCAATATTTTGATTCATATTTTTATTTGTTTCACTGTTTCCTTGCCAATTTTCTTCCATAGGACCCATGAATGCCCCTTCTATTTTGCTTGCCGAAGCAACTGATTGTACACCGAATTCATTAGTACAAGTTTCCCTAGAAAGATTCCTAGTTTGATCATCGCTTTGACTTGCCGAAGCAATTATTCTTCCCTTGCTTGCCTCCTCCTCCAATGTCAGCATTTCGAGCAGACGTAATTCGTTTGTGTCAGTCAAACTCGTGGTAGGCGGCAGCGGATTGTTTGACATTCCTGAAATTGATTATGTGTTATTAATGATGATTTTTATGTGCATGTGCATTTATTTTAGTTAAATATTAATAATTAAAATGGTAAAGTATTATTTATAATTTTCACTAGGACCGTAGAAAAAAAAAACAAAATATAGATAACATGGAAGAAACGAGAAAAAAAACAAAATAAGGCCGAAATATGGACCAAACAGTCGAAATTCACAAAATAAAAACGAAAATATGTAAGAAAATTTTTTTTGAATTTTCGTAAGAAAAAAAAATTCATAGACCAAAAATTTTTCAAGGAAGATGATTATTTAATACATGAATTATAGAATGACATAATTTTAATCTATAATTATTGTGTTTAAAGATGAAAGGAAAAAAATTTTACATAAATTAAAAACTTGTTAAAAATTCATCATTTTTTTAAGGAATTTTGAAGTGAAAGAAAACATTTTTTTTACATTTATGATGGTTTTCCAAAATTTTCAATTTTAAGGTCGTATTTTACAAAAACAAACAACAAAAATTCTTGAGGGGTGTCTTTTTGAGATTTTGTGAAAATGCCTTAAAATGAATGTACAATATGGAAATAGTGACAAAAATCGAAAACATGGAAAGGAAAAATTCATGAATAAAGCTCAAAATATTATTTTGTGTTTAGGCCAAAGTGTTTAAAAAAAAATAGGAGTCAAAATAAATCCGATCCCTAATCATAGAATTCATTGTTTTGCCTAAGCTTTTGGTTAGCGACATTTACTGCTCGCCAAGCTTTTCTAACCGAAGTACTATTTTTAGCCTAATATTTCTCATCATTAAAATTCATTAACTTTTTTTTTGAATATAAGGTGGTCAATGAGGAAGATTTGATATTTAGCGCATTTTGGAAAGCCATATTTCATAGGACAAAGGTGTACCGAAGTAAAAAAAAAGGTTGAAAAAAACTTGGAAACTAAATCCATATAAACTATTTCTCAGATAAGCATTAAAAATTATGGAATATCCTAATGATCTCTACGGTACAATATTGCTTTAACTCCATTGTAGAACAGCAATCTTGTTTAAGTGGAATACAGATAATTAAAAAAATCTTTTACATAATTGACATTACATCTTAATAATTAATTCATTACTAGAGAACGCAAAAAAAAGGCACCAAAAATCGGAAAAAAAACCGCCAAAAAAGGCACCAAAACGGCAAAATGCCAAAAAAGGTATTTAATGCATGAAAATCCCGAAAAAGGCAAAAAAAAAAAAAAAAAAAGAAGGCATAATAAAAGTCAACGTAGAAGCCTCAAATCAAGTGGAAAATGCGTTATTTATGCTCAATATATCGAAACTAGTGCACAGAAAAAAGGCATTTGCCTCAAAATGCGGTCTCTTATTCATTGCTTAAGAGAATAAGCTGAATGATTGGTTAAACGTGGAAAGCGGTTGATAAGACCATAAAAGAAAGAACGGATGTGGGTCGATAGCTCAATGGTAGAAGTGACCACGGAAAGGGTGTACGAGTGGGTTGGATTCCTAACCGAGTCCGAACATTTTACTTAAAATATTATAACCCGAAAACATGAATATATTTTAAATGCCGAGGCAATCGTTTTTCTTTTATCTGGTCGGTGCACAATATAATTAATTCAAGCGATAATAATATTTAATATGCTCTTATTTCCATTTTCAATTTATTTATTATTATTATTTTTTAAATGTGCCGCGTATTTAAGCTTATATCAATAATAGAATTTAGAGTATGCCTAAGCTAATATGTTCAGAATTCTTTGCAACACATTACTGTATTAAGTATATAAATGGCTAATAATATTTAGTTTATTTAAAGTTTTACTTAAATTCATGTTTCAACCTCTTATGTAGTCTTATTGGTTGAAAAATCAAAAATTAATACTGCTTATAAATGTTGAAAATGAATATTGAATTGCCGAGGCGTAAAGAAATAATAAAAATATATTATTATATATAAACAGTTCTATCAGCTTTCGAGGAATAAGCCGTTCTAATAAAATAATCAATTGCAGAATTAGAATTATCTAAAATAGAAAGAAAAATAATTTTTTTTTTATATATATATATAGAATTTTCATATCTTTTTTTTTAAGTCCAATTCAATTCTTATTGATGATTCCATAATGGGTGGAGATGTTAGATGCTTTATGAAGAGGCTTATCATTCAGATCATATGACTATTTAATAATAATTCAACATTTCTTATACGTACTTTCATGCTTGCCGAAGCAAATATTTTTACGGTTTATTTAAACAAGACTAGCAAATGCAATATCATTCTTTTTTTTTTTTAATCCAAGAAGGAATGATTTTCGAATTTCATGTCATTTACGTCTTGTTTTCATGCGTTTCTGGTCCTTGCTTACAGCACCAACCACTTCTTTTAACACTTAGGTCTTCATTTCCCATTCATGAGAAATTATCTGTGATTATAATGTCGTTTCGATCACTTAACTATTTATTGACAAAATATCTTTAATTCTTTTCAGAAATGGTAAAGCCGATTTGTGAAAAAAAATTATTTATGAAATCAGATAATTTAACCAAATCTGTTGGGCTTACCGAAGTAATTATCTTTCACTTTTTTTTCGAAGTTTTGCTTTTAGTCCGCAAAATTCATCTTATAATTAACGTTGGGACATACATTTTATAAAATTTTAAAAAATCTCAAAGTAAAAATAAAAATTACGAAAACTTCAAAATAATAATAAAAATGTTGAGGGAAAAAAATCCATATTGAGCAAACATTTAAGAAAGTGAGAAAAATAAAAAAATGTAAGGAAGCTGTATGAAATAATACCGAAGTAATTGTCCTATATTTAGGGCTGGGATGTATATTGAAAATCCCAACTATTTAAATGAATATTTACTAAAAAAATGTCGAATATTAACCAAAATATTGAAAAGAGAAAACAAATCCGAAATATTGGGCAGTAAACATTAAAGAAAATGAGAGAGAAAAAAAATTCCAGGATATAAAGTGATTTAAAAAAATTTGCTCAAAAATGAATAACCAAACATGACAAAATTTAATTATTATTTAATCATTTTTTTTAAAATCTTATTTTTGCTATTCTGAACTTTGTATAATTAGAAAAATTCGAAAAATACCAAAATACTCAAAAACATTAACAAAATTCTAAAAGTGAATAAATACAAAAATATTTTATTTTGAAGAAAATGACTTTCAAATGAAAACAAAATTGTTTTGTTTGATTCCTTTCTTTGGCGCACAAAAGCAAAAAAAAAATTATTAAATATGTGTCACAGTACTAATAATAACTTTATATTGCCTTGGCCATATTTCTCTTTTTTTAGAATTTGATTTCATTCATCCAAAGCCACAGGAAAGTTTTATGCCTTAATAATGTTGGGTGTTTTCGAATTTTGGTTTTCGTAAAAGCTCACATGCTTTTGTTGAGAAAAAAAATTTGATCAGTTAGCAATGAACAACTAATATTTTTGGTTTACCTAATAAAATTGTTAAAGTGTAAGAGCATAATTAATCGAATGTTTGAATATGTTAGCATTTACTTGCTTAATCTCGTAGCTTGAAATCGATTCGGAAGTTTTTTTTAATTTCTAAATCACTTTTAATTGTCATGCTTAATGTTTTGTTTGGCTTGCCGAGGCATAATTTCTATTCATTTTCTCATAATCCTGAATTATTGTGCCATGCTTGTAAGATTTTGACTCATTTGGGCCTACTGTCACTCTTTGAATTTTAATAGACTTCGCCATCGAGACTGATTTTGAGAATTAGGTCCAGAAAATGTTGTGAGAATCAGTTCCTATCCTATCTGATTGGGGTTTTTTTTTTTAAAGGACACCAAATCATCATCGCTTCAGTACCAATTTATAGAATAAAGAGAGAATTGGCACAGATATTTTTAATGCATTCGAGAGTTATGAAATCCATTTAAAAGCAAATTCAAAAGAAAAAAAATTATTTCCCAAGTGTAGCCTAAGGTAATTCAATTTCTTTTACTCAGTCAAATTTGTGCCAAAAACAAAAAAATCCACACTCATAAAATGCCTTAAAAAAACCTTTTTTTTTTGGTATCTATACAAGTTTTTATCATACATATTTAGATAATATATCCTTTACGCTTTGTATTGCCGAGGCACTTATCATGTACACAATTAAGCAAATAATTAAAGAAAATGACAGATTAATTATGATTTGAAAAATAATTTTTTCGTCCTATTCATTTGCTAATAAATAGAAATTTTCGGCATCCCCAGTCCCCATGACTTACAATGAAAATGCCGAAGCGGTCAAAATTCCCGTTGTAGAATATGCCAAAGCGTTCAAATGCGCACCAAATTGAGTCCCTCGCGCGCACAACCGTCGTAGAATCCTGAAAAATTACTCAAAAATGAATAGCCGAATTAAATATGTATGACCTTCGAAATGTAATTAATTGAGTTAAAAAAAATCAATTAAAATTATTTCCCCTTTCCATTTTTTTTTTAAAATTGACTAAAATTTTATAATTAACAATTGCTATATGAGAATAATCCGTATTTTAATTTCACGAAAAATTTAGTTTGCCAAGTTTAGGCCGTGGTACAATACTTAGTTAAAATAAATTCATTAATTACTTAAAACCTAATAACCTCCCACAAACATACAGTACCGTAGGTACAGTACCACCTACAGAGAGATGCCGAAGCGTTCAGTTGAGTCGTCCGTCAAAATCCTTCCAAAAGCAAGCCAAATATAAAACAGAAAATGCCGAGGCTCTGTCCTTGTCGTTAAAATGTTTCAAAGGCGTGGTGAACACAATGCAGAATTAATAATTTAGAATTTGCGGGCTTCAGAATTTGTAAAGCTAAAATTAACATTTATTAATTAATGACAATTTATTAACCAAAAAAAAATCCCTACGAGAAATAAAAATGGTAAAAATGGACAATTGGATATTTCACTAAAATGATTTATAAATAACAAATTGATGCAGCGCATAAATGAGAGCGATGGCCAAGCGACGCCATCCTCCATCGCCGTGGGGCAGGGCGGGGAAAAGGATGTGGGTGAGAGAATGGATGAGCAAAATATGCTGTGAATGAATTACAACAGATCGGCCGAGCAAAAGTCCGATTAACAAAGGAAAACAGCGCCGGGGGGGGGGGGGAAGAGAAGGGAGAGCGCAGCGCTAGCGCTAAGTGAGCAATGTTCTCAGTAGATTTGGCCAAGCGATATCGCGAGCTGTGAGCGTACTTTGCTCATCAACACGTCCGGCAAAAATTTCCTTTTTTTTTGTCTACTGTAGTCCTTTTTGTATACTGTATATGATTTAAATTAATTTTTATAATTTTCTTTATTTTTATTTATTTTTTTTATATGTAACTTTTTCAATCATCTCTTTGGCTTCCCGAAGGACCTACTGTATTTTTACTGTGTTTTTTTTTTCTTTTTTTTTTTAGCTTTTGATTTCACTCATTTAAAATCATTTCTTTTTTTGACTGACTAATTTTTGATTTTTTTTTCTCTTTGTCTTCCCGAAGGGCATTTCTCACTTTTTCATCCCGAAGGGCATTCCTAATTTATTTTCCACTTATTTGTCATCCAAAAGGGTATTCAAAATTTTCACTTTTTCATCCTAATGGGCATCCCGAAATTTTTTAACGTATTTGTCTTCCCGAAGGGTATCCAAAAATTTTCATTTATTTTCATCCTAATGGGCATTCAATCATCCAAAAGGGCATCCCGGGGCATTCTTCTATTATTTTTTCCATCCCGAAGGGCATCCCGAAGGGTATTCAAAATTTCACATTTCATCCTAATGGGCATTTACTCATCCAAAAGGGCATCCCGAAGGGCATTCGGAGCATTCTTTTATTATTTATTTTTTCATCCTGCAGGGCATCCCGAAAGTCATTTTTATCTATTCATCCCGAAGGGCATCCCGGAGGGTATTCACTGACTTTGTCGGGGAATTCTTCTTTTTTTCACTCTATTTCTCCCTTTTACCGCCTCCGGAGGACTTTCTTTTTATTGCCGAAGCACTCACTGATGGCCATCTTTTCCATGCTTTTCCCTCACTAACATTTTCCTATGGGTTGTCCCTCAGCCGCCCAGGCCAAATGCCTAACCATCCGGTGCTACCAGTAACACATGTGCCAGTGGAACGCGCTGAATTAGGCTTTGGGCTCCCAACCCTCGGAATTCCAACCATTTTTATGAGGGGGTCCTGGGGTGATCAGTCCCATTTCCCTCCCATCTCCAACTCCATTTTAGGAATGGACTTTACTTCAGGAAAAGCATGGAAAACAAATACAAATAAAATTAAAACAGTTAAATACAAAATGGAATTAAATATTTAAATAATATTACAAATTAAATACAATTAAATAAAAGCATTAAATTACATAAAATACAAAATCCGGATTAAGTGATGAATAGTGGGAAAATGGCACATTAAATAGACATAAAAGGAAAGGGGAGGAGTCAGATCGATCGCTTATTGGCTAACGGAGAAGCAATTAAGTGAAATGAAAAGGCATTAAAACGAATATTAAAATTAAATGAGAAAATGCTTCGGCAATTTAATATTAATTTATTTATCTCTTACAATTCGTTCACATTTCTGGTTTTGTTGCTACAAATGTGTTCAAGAATTTCTAAAAAGGGATGAGAAAATTTGATATAAAAGATATAATAATAATCAAAACAAAAAAAAGTTTCAGAATTAGAATGCCATTTTACGTTTCTTTTTTACATTTTTCTTTGTTGTCGCTCGATTTACTTATTGTTTAGGAAAGAATTTTCAAAACAATTATCTAATTATTTTGATTGTGTCTCTTGCCTCTTATGTACTTCTGGCATTAACTTTGCTCAATCTTGAGCAAATTTCTTGCAATTTAGATGGGTTAATAGAGAACTCTTTGAATTGTTTTTGTTTTTACAATTTTTTTAGACATTTCGCCGTGCCACCACTTCTGTCAGTTACCATATTCAACTTTGTTTTCATACGGTGACAGAAATGCCAAATGAACCATTTGAAGTGGTGAACGAAGGGACAAATGAGAAGCTGATATTGTTGGAAAAATCAGAGGATAATTGGCTGTTGAAGCGATGCCCAATTAGTGAAAAGGCGGCGGCGGTTAAATGGAAAGACGATGAAATTTGGGACGACAAATTGAACAAAATCAAATTTAGTTTGTGGCGTAACAAAAGTTCCATTGGGTGAGCAGCAACGGATTTGATTTTGTCGAAAAATAAATTCATTAACTTCAATGGCACTAAATTTGAGGCCATTGTAGTCACCAGCGGAAGAAGAAAAAGAAAAAGCGGACGAATGAAAGCAATGAAAATGAATTTCGACGATCTCACAATTGGAATTTGATTTGATTCGCTCATTTTCTTTTTGTTTCTTACTTATTTTGAATACAACAATTTTCTGGAAAACTTTATTAATTTAACAAAATTACAATCCCGAAATGTTTCCCCTGTGGCGCTTAACGGCCCCACCTAAAAATGAAAAAAAAATTAAATAGAAATTTGTTTAAAACACGTAAATTCCTGCTTTCTCTCAAAAAAGTATCAGATAACATATTCAATCTAAAATTACAAGTTTAAAAATGGTTTAAATTCTTTTTTTGAATTTAAGCGAAAGAAAAAGAGAGAGTCACTATTAGCAGAGTCATCGTGATAATCAACAGTTTGGTCCTCACATACATAATACAGTATATTCTCCCACACCGTATCCATCAGCAATCGTACCGTGTGCTGTAGTACAGATAATGGGAAATATTTTATAATAAAATTATAACAATTTTCAATAATTTTGTACATGGAGTCAGTCAACAGTTCGGGCCTCTAATTTCCAATGGATTTTTCATAACAATTTGAATCCCCCCATAAATCCGCACGCAAATTGGCCATTTTTGGGGCATTAAGTCTAATTATGTGGATCCGATCGCAAATCATAGCACGAAGTTTTGAAAATATTGAGTCAAAAAATTCTGACAATGAGACATGTTCACGAAATGCCCACGATATATATTTTTAAGCCTTAAAAATTTTTTCCAATTTACCGCTTTGCCGATGGCTCAGGTCCGACGATGGCACAGCCTCCGCTGCCCGAGCTGCCGTTCGCTGCAAGAGAACGGAAAAATTAGTAATGAGAATTTTTTAAATTATTTTCAAAATTGTCCATTCATTTTCTTAAATTTTCTGGATTCTTCGTGCAAAATTGTTTACAAAAATCGTTATTTTTTTAATTTCGCAAAGTTGATCTGTCTTTTTTGAATTTCGCCGGAATGTTGTGGAATTGTCTCTGGGGACCCGCGCAAAATTTTCTTAAAATTTTGTAAAAAAAAATCAAGTGCTTGATGAAAAGTCAAAAGTCATAGACAAAATCAATGATTTTTCAAAATCTGAGTTCAGATTCGTGATCAGCGTATTTATTTAGCCCGAAAAAATGCTTTTTGAAATTTCCCTTTTTTTCCATTGGGACCGCATTTCTGCACCTTTGCCCAAAAAAATTTTAAAAATCGATTAATTTTAAAACATTCTTGGCCCAAATCAAATCAACTACGGTTTTTCCTGCTGCTTAAAATTCATATTTTATAGCGATCAAATGATTTTGAATTTATTTTTTCAAGTTTTCAAAAAAAGATTAAATAAATTTAAAAACATATTATTATTATTAATTAGATATTTTTAGATGCTTCTAAGCAATAATTAATTTTTTCAAACATTTTTTTGATTTTTAAAACAAATTTCAAAAAATCCAGGTCTAGGCCTGGATCCAGGTCTCGAGGAGCCTGGATTTTTACTGGACCTGGATTTTGTCCAGGAAATCCAGGTCCAGGTTTTTTTCAAAATGTCGAGCTCTAATTCCAAGTGTTAGGCCAATTATTCACATATGGTACATAAAATACAATGGAAATGGACGCATTTGCGAGCAAGCAAAAGTCAAATACAAACGACAAACAATTAGGCAATATTTAAATGGCAAAGTGCCAAAATCTTTTCGGTCAGACAATTGAGTCACCAATCAATTGGTTGGTCCCTTTCTTCTTCTGCTGATCACTCGGCCTGGGAGAAGCGTCGTCGAGAAGACTGAAAAACGATTATTCGATTGCACATTATAAGTCATTGGCATTTTATGAGTTCAATGACATTTTATGAGTCCAACCTACTAACTATCCATGAAAATTGTCGACGATTGGACTCATAAAATCATTAAGCATTGTTAAATTGTTCACCCGTCGTCGTATCCGCCATCTTCGATCCGAATGTCAATTGGGTTCGTTCGAACAATCATTTCATCCGCCACATTTTCCCACTTTTGCTCATCCCATCCAATTGGAGAACGGAAGAGGCAACAATCATTTTCATCTTGTTCCAGTGTCAATTTCTCCCCAGTCAATTCATTGATCAGATCAAATGGCACGGCGGAGTCAATCGGAGAAGACGGCGGAAAGTAAATACAAAAAGTCACTGATGAAGAAGCATTGGAAAATGCCTGAAAATGGGACAAAAAATCATAGAAAAAAGCAATTAGGGATAATCACCTCTTTGAATTGTTCCATCGTTGACGACCATTGGTCCGGTGAATTAGCAGAGCATTGGAGCCCAGAGCTTGGCCATCCGACGCATTTGCACTGTCATCGGGCGGAAAAGCGGGGAAACAACACAGAGTGAAGGGATGGACAATCGTTGAGCATTGACGGGGCCAATTGGCGCATACGGCGAAAAGCGATGGTATTCAAAATCATCACAACAATGGAGTCGCGAAGCATTGGCCAAATGTTGAGCATAACAAAGTCCAAAATGCGAACATCTTCAGTGATAATGTCCAAGTATATTGAACAAACGCCGAAAAAACGGTGAAAACGGCGAAGAAATACGATGACATTTGGATCGATGTAACTGAAAATCAAAAAATTTAGACGAAAATCCCCTACTTAAACAAATTTTTACAAGATATGAATGCTTCTGAATCCGATGACTTTGTTAGGCAACGGATTTTGTGGAATTGACAATGGATTTCCATCGGATTTGACAATTTGCATTTGTTTGATGCCATTCTCTCCAATTTTGTGGCAAATTCGCATTTCGCCCAATTTCCATTTGCGTGTCTTCAAATGTTCGTCGACGTAAATGTCAAAGCGGCTGCTAATCAGTGCAATTCCAAGGCCGAGCTGAGAAGGCGCAAGAAAATCGAACACCAAAAGCCAACAATCGCCGCAGATAAAGCTGATAATTCAAGAATTTTTTCGAAATTTCCAAATTGTTGTTTATTTATTTTACATTTCTTTTTTGTGAGGGCTTCGTCGTTTTTTGACATGGCCAAAAAATAACCAAAGAATGACGGCAGAAACGACCAACAGAAGAAGAAACACGGCACACCAACTGAAAATGAACTTGGGAAATGAATGGAATCAAAGGGAAAGGAAAAGCACCAAAGCGAAGGAATCAAAAGGAAATTTTAGCTTTTTTTTTAAACTTTTTTGAGGCCGATGAAGCTTAACTTTCAACAATTGGTGTTAAAATTTTAATCTCATAATTCTGGACAAAATTTTAGCAAAAGAAATGCGAAAAATCGGAAAGGGAACAGTAAACGTACAAAATTTCTGAAGACATTTGCAGCAACAAAATGACCGGAAATATAGGGAGAATGAATGAATGAATGGAATGAGAAGGAGAAGGAGAAGGAGGAAAAAAGGCATTTTTATACGAAAATATTAGCGCAGAAATTTTCCTTTTTTTTCACATTGACCACTCTCGGCTCACATTAATGGCGCGCCAACGATTCGATTCGTCAACTCATCCAAAATTTACTTAAAAAAACAGTTTCCATTGCTTTTTATGGCGCTTAACACAATTGTAACACTTAGACTAATTAGAACAAGAATACATAAAATCACGACCCTTATTAGAAATAATCTGTTTTTTAGTCAAAATATTTTACAAAACTTCTTCGGCAGAGCCTTTCGACACCGGCAGACCTTTCCCATTAAAAGTTTTTTGAAATACATATTATGGAAAATTGATGGTTGGAAAAAATAAAATCTTTGCCCGAAACAAAGTCAAATAAGTTTTCCTGCTTAGAACACCGTATCCCATCAGCAATCGTACCGTGTGCTGTATGAAATAGCGGGAAAATTTAATTTAAAAAGTATAATAATTATCAAGACCTCTAATTTCCAATGGATTTTTAATAGCAATTTGAATCCACCCATAAATCCGCAAATTGGCCATTTTTGGCCAAAACCTAACTATGAAATCCCAAATAATAGCACGAAGTTTTGAAAATATCGGACCAAAAAATTCTGACAATGAGAAATTTTCACGACCTCTCCACCACACATTTATAAGTCTTAAAACAAATTTCGTTTTTCCAATTTACCGCTTTGCCAATGGCTCCGGTCCGATGATGGCACAGCCTCCGCTGCCCGAGCTGCCCGAAGGGTGAAAATTTAAAATTTGCACAATTTCCTTAGCAAAATCTATACAAAATTTAAAAAAAACCCCTTCCTCAAAAGTTTTTTTGGGAAAAATGCGCTTCAAAAAATGTGTGGTTGAATAGCAAAAAAAAAAGAAAAAAAGGTCGACCCCGGAGGAAAATTTGGACCTTCGTATGAAAAATCGGTCCCGAGCCACCCGCCCTGTCCCAATCGTCTGTCGTATGGCCCTGGGCCGAGACACCCTTTGTGCATGTATGATACCTAATACCTTTTTTGAGGAATTTATTAGGTTTTCGGGGTCGCTGATCAAAAATCCGTCATCCATTTCGAACCCCGTACCCGAATTCGAACAAAAAATCAAGAACTTGATTTATAACAAATTCATATTTTTTGCATAAAAGCGGCTCAGTTCGAATTCGGGCTCGAAATGGATTCCGGATCCGGTATGGGGTTCCGAGGCAATTTCATAAAAAATATTCGGCGAAAATCGAAAAGCACAGATAGACGGAAAATTTTATGAAATAAAACAAAAAATTTTGTCGAAAAAACTCAAAAATTTTTTTGGTATCGAATTGCATTTCATTTTTCCAAAACTGTGACCAGATCACTCCTTCAGGGCTGATCGGGAGTGATCAAAATTGTAGCATCGTAGGTGATTTTGGGCTGTGTTAACAATTTTTCACATGAAAAAATGCACCCAAATAATATGCTTAATCATATACAGACTACAACATCCTATTTACCATTTACAGTAATTTAGCACTAAAAATATTAATGTTCTTTGATCTGTCTTCTTTTTCAAATAAAAAATGGTCATAGGATGTCGACTGTGTATGATTAATCATGTTATCGTTACATTTTACGCTGAATTTTCGAAAAATGCAAAGACATTTAAAAAAGATTTTTGAATTTAATCATTTTATGAATATTATGGCATTATGTTCGATTTTTTAATTGGTGACATTTTGCCGAAATATTATATTTTCAAGATGATTTTTTTTTCTCCGTTTCACACCCAACAAAATTTCCCCCACCTTCGGTCAATTTATTCCTTTAGGTTTTCAAAATTTTAGCCAAAAAATTTTTTTGATCAAAATCTAATACAAAAAACAACTTACAAATTAGTTTTAAAAAATTTCTTCGTTCGACCCCTTCCCATATAATTTTTTGAAAATAAGTAATATTGTTGAAAACATAGTGAAAACAGTGGTCCTTGGCCCAAACCAAAATCAACTACGGTTTTTCCTGCTTAAAATTATATTTTATAGCGATCAAATTGAAAAATAAAAAATATTTGATCATTTTTGCTTATTTTTTCACAACATAAATAAAGTTTTTTTAGTTTAGTTAATATCATTTTTCGCAATCACAAATTACGACAATAATTGTGTGCTGTTAATTGCCGCAAAATGAACCGACGTTTAAGGAAAAGAATGTGAGAAATTTTAAAATGAAAGAATTTTTGGCACTTTTGCAGTTTAATGGGCCCTTACGAAAAACCACAGGGGTGGAGAGGTGATTTTGAGATAAATTCATTGGCAAAACCCCAACTCGTACTGTGAAAAACAGAAATTGCGTAACAAATCGCAGTACGAGTTGGGTTTCAGACTTTTGATTTGTAATTTTTCAAAACTTTGCTCCCAACTTTTGCTTTTCATTGGACCTATTAAACTACAAAAAGTGCCAATTTCTCTTTTCATTAACTTTTTACGCACACATTTCAGTTGGATTTGTGGCGACGTGTGGATGGACATTCTGCCATCTTTTAACCATGCTCAACTCGGCCTCAAAATGGCATTGCTTTCCGACCGTTTCGATGTTTTGGTGGACACGCATTTTGACGGAAAATGCGAATTGACAATTTGGAGAGAAATAACAATTCACAAGGACGAAGGACCAGAACCGAAAGTGTCTATACAGATTCTACATTGACTATTCAGTCATTGAATTTCTCCGTTTCAACAAACAAATTTGGGACAGAATGGGCACCAAATTGGAGTTGCTTGTGCCTTCATATGAAACCGACAAACACTTACAGAACAATTGGGATGTTTTTGTCCATGAAATTCTGCCAGTTTTTGCGACAAACATTCGCCACTTGGGCTTTTATGATGGCGATTATTTGGACAATTTGCGTCGCCGCACTTCACCGACAATTCTCACTGATCTTGATCAATTGAATTCAATCGATTCTGGTGACCTTTTACCCGATGGAATTGCTGATGATAGGCCGAATGCAACTGCTGGCCAAGCGTTGGCCAAATGGTTGCACACGCCGAGCAAAAATGGCCAGCCGAAGCAATTGTATCGCAATGATTATGTGGGTCCACTGAATCTGGAATGGGTGAACAACTTCAAAGAAGTGGACCGCCATATTTTCGTTAATTGTTTTTTTTTACCAATTTTTGTGTTTAGACATTCCGACGTGCCACCACTTCGGTCAGTTACCATATTCAACTTTATTTTCGTGTGGACACAATGCCAACTGAGCCATTTGAATTGGTAAACGAACGGACGAAAGAAAAACTGATACTGAAACAGAATATCGAAGAATCCATCGAATTAGAATATAATTGGCTGTTGCAACGGTGCCCAATTTGGGAGACGGCGACGGCACCAATTAAATGGGAAGACAGCGAAAATTGGAGTGCCAATGCAAATACGAACAATATCAGTTTTGATCTGTGGAGTTTCAGTGAATCCATTGGGTGGGCAGCAAAACAGCGATTTTTGCTTTTGTCAAAAAATAAAAAGAATTAATTAATTTTAGGGCATTTTTGTCACCAGCGGACGAAGAAGGGGATAAAAGCAACAAAAATGTCGTGTGATGTATACGGCGGATTAATTAATTATATTTGAGAAATGATCGATCTCATTTTGTTGTGCTTATTTCCTCAGAAATGCTTTATTAATTGTTTCGTTCTATAATAATATTACACATTTATTTTCTTGATTTTTTATTAGCCTGCAAAATCTCGAAAAATTTCGTTAAGGTTATGGCAAGTAAACTTCAAAAAACTGGTTTTCTAAACATTTTTGGTCAACTTTTTTTTAACCTTAACGAAATTTTTTGCATGCTAATAGAGGATCTCGATTCCCGGACCCAGTGATCAGCGTAAGAAGAAAATGATCAAAAGTACCGTTTTTATAATCAATTAGATTGATTGGTGCCCCTAATTGTTTGCTCTTTGAACTGCTTTCTTTTGTTGCTTTTTTGCGTCCGAATGCTTTTGTGAACTAAAAATTTTCAGCAAATTGGATAATTCAAACAAATATGGGTTTCTGCACGTTATTTTAATTAGGCTCTAAGCTTAGGCTTAGGTTCTAAACTTAGGCTTAGGCATAGATCCGCCCAACTCAAATTCCTATTTTTAATATCGCCAAAATGGTCAGTCCGAATACAAACAAATATCATCAATAAAACGAACGGACATCTCAAATTATCAATCCTTCTTCTGCTGATCACTGGGCCCGGGAGTCGAGAACACTTTATCATCGCTTTGATCTGGCGGAGACAGCGGTCTAAATTAATCAAAATTTGAAATGGAAAAAAACATTTTTTGTACCGGAATCTTGAAAGAACTCGGAACCAGCAGGGTTTCTGAGATGGACCATAACAGGATGGATAAAACTAAGGACTGAAGTCCGGTTTTAATAGGAATCCTGGCCCTGCCAAGATTCTGGAAAAGCACTGTACATCCTGCTGAATCGTCGCCGTCTCCCCAACAATTGGGCACCGTTTCAACAGGCAATAAATATTGTCGTCCTTCGTCAGTGTCAACTTTTCTTGGGTCACTTCGTTCATCAATTCAAATTGTTCAACAATATTCATTCCGGAAGCCACTAGAAGTTTAAGCCGAACATTGTAAGCGACAGAAGTGGTGGCACGGAGAAATGTCTAAACAAAAAGGAAGCGTAAATCAATGGCAATCATCAATTAGTCAGTCAGTCGTTTAATGAACAATTAAGTAGAGTCGATCACCTCTTTGAAATTGTTGATCCATTCGAGATTCAGTGGAACCAAAAAATCATTGCGATACAATCGCTTCGGTTGTCCATTTTTGCTCGGCGTGTGTAACCATTTGGCCAACGCTTGGCCAGCAGTTACATTTGGCCCATCGTCAGCAATTCCATCGGGTAACAGAAGTCCAGAATCGATTGAATTTAATTGATCAAGATCAGTGAGAATTGTCGGTGAAGTGCGACGGCGCAATTTTTCCAAACCATTGCCATAGGCAAATCGCAAATGTCGAATGCTTGTCGCAAAAATTGGCCAAATTTCAGGGACAAAAACATCCCAAATGGGTTTGTGTTTGTCGGTGGCATATAAAGACACATCCAACTCAAATTTTGTGCCATTTCTGTCCCAAATTTGCTTGTTTGAACGGATAAATGTGAGCACAGAATGGTCAATGAAGCTGAAAAGGGGAAAAAATGAAGAAGATTAATTGGTTTCTGTATAGTTTTTGAAATTACGAAATCTGAAGGTCCTTAAAACGAATTTTGTTGGGCAGCGGACGGTCGGGAAATGGAAATGCCACGCATTCGTAGTAGATCAGTACAGACAGTTTCGCTTTTGTTCCTTTGTCCTTGCGAATCCTTATTTCTCTCCAAATCGTCAATTCCGTTTTGCCATCAAAATGCGCGTCCACCAAAAGATCGAAACGGTCGGAAAGCAATGCCATTTTGAGTCCGAGTTGGGCATGGTCAAATGATGGGAGAATGTCCATCCATTGACGCTTTCGTCCACTTTAATTGACGCCGTTGTGCCATTTGATCTGGTCAACGAAGTGACTGGGGAGAAATTCAGCCGTTGTCCAATTGGATGGGATCTGAGGAAATGGGAAAATGTGAAGGATGAATTTTTGAATGGTACTCCACAGAATCCAATTCAATTTTTGATCAGAGACGGCGCATTTGACGAACGGTGAATAATTTTAAAATTTCATTTTGAATTAACTTTTTGAGTCCAATTAACTATAAATGCGCTTAATGAAGGAAAAAAAAAATAGTTGGTTGGACTCATAAAATGCCATTGGCCCCCTAAAAATTGAAAGAAGGGCTTAAAGCGCAATTAATAAATCGTCAATTCAGTCTTCTCGACGCCGCTTCTCCCGGACCAAGTGGCCAGCAGTAGCACAGCAGCAGAATGAGTGAATTAATTATTACCTAATTGATGCGATTATATGACGAAATGATGTTGGCACTATGCCATTTCAATATTGTATTGTGTATTGTATAATTTGTTTGTATTGTATGTATTTGACCTTTGCTTGCTCGCGAATTCGTCCATTTCTATTGTATTTTATTTGCATGTAAATAATTCATTGTAATATAATGATGGTAAAAAATGACTGGTGATAAAACGGATTTAATTACAAGATTTTACAAAAAAAAAAGCGGGATATTTACGAAACAACTTTTTAGCTTTGAAATTTCAAGCAGACAAATTACACAAAAAATTGACCCTTTTTGATGACATAAATGAGAATTTTGTCGATAATTTAATTTTCAACTCTTGTCTGAGTCCCAGAGATTCGGGGTTCGAATGGGTGTCAGGATCTGTGTCTAACCCCGAAAACATTTTTGTATCACATCAGAACATCGGGCTCAAAAAATCAGATTTTGGGGTCAAAAATGAGAACATTTTGAAAAATTGCTTCAAATCAATTATTTTTACAATTTATTTAATCAAAAATGTATTAAAAATTATATTTTAGTGTTCGATTATCATCTTTAAAAATTTTGGTGAGGAAATTAGCAAAGCGTAAATTTCAGTTCACTCGGGATGAAAAAATTAGATTTTTAAGAATTTTTTTGCGGCGCATTTTTCCAAAAAAAAAACTTGGTGAATGGGGAGAGGAGAGGGTCCGGCGGTGCCGATAGGCGCTGCTGAAAATTTTTTTTTGTAATTTCGTTCGGATTTCTTAACAGATTTTTACCAAAAAAGGCCAATTTTCTCAATAAATTAAAAGTCAAGCAACGACTTTTTTGCTTAAAAACGCTTTTTTTGCGACGTTTTTTTCAAAAAATTTTGGAGGAGGGACAGAGGGTCCGAAGGTGCCGATAGGCGCCGCCGGGAAAAATTTTTGCGATTTTTAATCGATTTGTTAACAGATTTTGTCAAAAAATGACCAAATTTTGCCATAAATCTTATATTTCCTCGATAAAATAGTGACATTATGCCATAAAATTTCAAAATTATGAGTTTATTTAAGAAATCAGAACAAATTTTGGTCGCTACCCCAAAATCAGAACATTTCTGACAAATCAGAACATTTTTATTTTATCAGATTTGGACCCTCCAAATCAGAACATTTCTGATAAATCAGAACAGATCGCATCCCTGTACAACTCCAGCTGAAACATGGAAAATAGGGAAAATGAAAAAATCTTTCCTTACCGTCTGTTCATTTTTGCTGCAACTTTTGCCGTTAACCAAAAAAATGAATAAAAATAAAGAAGCAGCAATGAATTACTTAAATAATTATTAATTGATGCGATTATAATGACCGAAATGATAGGGGTACTTGAGGAGTTTGGGTCCGTCCCCCTTTTTGGGTCAATTTTTTTAAATTTGTTTTTTGTCAGAATTGCCTTTAGATTAATGAAAACGCTTAAAAATTTTATTCTTAAGCTAATTGATTAATTTGAGCCCCTTAAATAATATTGTGCCGTGGTTGCGTGAATTTGTGCTCTTTTATTGTTGAGTTTGTTAAATTTTGCTGTTTAAAACGAGAAAGTGTCGAAAATTACAAAATTCTAGTTTTTTGTTTTTTTATGGGTATATAAAGAAGCCAAAAAGACTTTTGGTTGCATAATACCGCAAAATGAATCGACGGTAATTAATTTTTTTAATTACAAATTTTCATTTACCCATTTTACTTTTGCATGTTTCAGTTGGCTTTGTAGCGACGTTTGGATGGACATTCTGCCATCTTTTGACCGTCCTCAACTCGGACTCAAAATGGCATTGCTTTCCGACCGTTTCGACATTTTAGTGGACAAACATTTTGATGGAAAAAGCGAATTGCCAATTTGGAGAATTATCAGCATTGAAAAGGACAAAGGACCAAATGCAAACGATAATGGATCAAAACCGAAAATGTCTATATCAATCGATGGCAGAAACCATTTTGTGGATTTTCCGTTTTCGGACCGTCAGCTGTCCAACAAAATTTCCTTTAAAAGCATTCGGATTGAGTAATTTCAAACTTTTGTTGTTTATTAAAGCACTTTATATTTCTTCAGGTACATTGACCATTCCGTGATCACTTTTCTCAATTCCAAGAAGCGATTCTTTGACAGAAGTGGCATCAAATTGGAGTTGTATGTGTATGCATTTGATGTGGATGTCCAACCGATTTGGGATGTTTTTATTCGTGAAATTTGGGCAATTTTTGCGACAAGCATTCGTCATTTTGGCTTTCTCGTTGCCGATGCTTTGGACAATTTGCGTCGCCGCACTTCGCCAACAATTCTCAATGATCTTGATCAATTGAATTCAATCGATTCCGGTGATTTGTTGCCTGATGGAATTGCTGACGATGGGCCAAATGCAACTGCTGGCCAAGTGTTGGCCAAATGGTTGCACACTCCGACAAAAAATGGGCAACCGAAGCAATTACGTTTCCGTGTTTATGTGAGTCCACCAAATCTCGAATGGCTCAACAACTTCAAAGAGGTCGTCCCGCCATATTTCCTTCGTCAAATTGTTTTTGTTTTACCAATTTTTGTGTTTAGGCATTTCGCCGTGCCACCACTTCTAAGCTGACACTGAAACATAGCAAAGAATTCAACGACGAAATAATGTATAATTGGCTGTTGCAACGATGCCCAATTGGGGAAACGGCGACGGTGCCAGCAATTAAATGGGAAGACCACGAAAATTCGAGGAATGGCAAAGTCAATTTGAACAATATCACTTTTGATCTTTGGAGTTTCAATAAATCCATTGGGTGAGCAGCAGCAATAGCATTTGATTTTGTCGAAAAATAAAATATTTAATTTTATTTAGGCCATTGTCACCATTTGGACAATTTGCGCCGTCGCATTTCACCAACAATTCTCACTGAACTTGATCAATTGAATTCAATCGATTCTGGACTTCTATTCCCCGATGGAATTGCCGACGAAGGAGCGAATGCAACTGTTGGCCAAGTGTTGACCAAATGGCTTCACACTCCGAGCAAAGATGGCCAACCGAAACGATTGTATCGCAATAATATTTTGGGTCCACTGAATCTCGAATGGGTCAACTATTTCAAAGAGGTCGTCTCGCCATATTTTTATAAATTGTTTTTGTTTTACCAATTTTTTTTAGACATTTCGCCGTGCCACCACTTCTGTCAGTTACCATATTCAACTTTATTTTATAGTGGGAATTGGAATAATACCAATTGAACCATTTGAATTGGTGAACGAAGTGACGAATGAAAAGATGACACTGCAACAGAGCAAAGAATTCAACGATTTGGTGTATAATTGGCTGCTGCAACGGTGCCCAATTGGGGAGACGGCGCCAATTAAGTGGAAAAAGCGCGAAAATTCGGGTGCCAATTTTAACTATATCAGATTTGAGCTGCGGTATGATTATTCGGGTGCCAATTTGAACAATATCCGATTTGAGTTGTGGGGTGGAAATCGTTGCATTGGGTGAGAAGCAACAGCAATTTTTTATTGTCAAATTAATTAATTTTTTAGGCCATTGTCGCCACCAGCGGAAGAAGAAAAGGAAGAAAAAGCGGATCAAAGCAATGAAAATATCGTCTGAAGCGTACGGAAATGAATTATTTAATTATATTTGAGAAATGATCGGTCTCAATTTGTTGCTTAGGTATTTTCTCTCAAAAATGATTTTGTTAATTCATTCGTCCCAATTATATAAAATATTTATTTTATTGGCTTTTTTTTGTTGGGCGATTTTTTTTTATTATCAATAGAAACGATTCTCTAATGAATTTGGAAATACAGCAATTAAGGTTTTTCACTCCTCCTCCCCCCCCCCCACTTAGAAAAAAAAATTCAAAATTAAAATTCACTAGAGTAACAAGTAGGGTTGCGATATTTAGTGAAAAAAATCTCGAAATACCGTAATTATTCGAACACTCATTTTGACCAATTTCGAATCCCGGACCCGAACTTGAACAAAAAGTCGAAAATCAAAAATTTTCAAAATTCTCAATTTCTTACAATCTGCACAGAATGACCCATTTTTATTATTAAATAGTTTTTGCTAAATTTTGCATGTTTTAATCATCTAGGAACAAAAATGAGAATTTTAAAAATTTTCGAGTTTTTGTTCGAATTCGGGTCCGGGATTTGAAATTGGTCAAAATAAGTTTCATGTTCAGCGATTCCGAAAACCCTTAGGAACTTATTTTCAACGACTTTTAAAAGGTAAATATTTTTTCCAAAAAAGGGGTCCTACCATCGGTAGTATTACCAAAAAATGGACTAAAACTTTCTATAAATTTATTTTTCGAACGAAAGAATCAACAAATCAAAAAAATGAGAGCATTAAATCCGTTTCCAATTGCTGAGATCGTCGACCATTTCTCAAATATAATTAATTTTGATTGCTTTCATTCGTCCGCTTTTTCTTTTTCTTCTTCCGCTTCTGGTGGCGACAATGGCCTAAAATTAAATATATATATTATTTTTTTGACAAAATCAAAATTTGCTGTTGCTGCTCACCCAATGAATTTATTGATGTCACCACTAAACTCAAATCTTATCTTCGTCAACACTTTCTCCAAGCGCTAACAATGTCAGCTTTTCCTTGGTTCGTTCGTTCACTGATTCGAAAAGCTCAATGGAGCTTTTATACACTGGAAATTTAATTCTGTAGCTGACTGAATTGGTGGCACGTGCAAATGCCTAAACAAAAAGGAAGTGAAATTCAAAGACAATCAATCAGTTTTTTATGAGAAAATGTGATCAAACACACCTCCTTGAAACTGTTGACCCAGTCGATGTTCCCTTCTTCCTCCAAATCTTCGCAAAACAATCGCTTTGGTTGGCCATTTTTGCTCGGCGTGTGCAACCATTTGGACAATGCTTGGCCAGAAGTTGCGTTTGGTCCATCATCAGCAATTACGTCGGGGAACAGATCATCAGTATCGATTGAATTCAATTGATCAAGATCAGTGAGAACTGTTGGTGAAGTGCGGCGACGCAAATTGTCAAAATAATCGCCACCAGGAAAGTACAATTCGCGAATGTTTGTCGTAAAAATTGGCCAAATTTCAGGGACAAAAACATCCCAAATTGGCTGAGCATTTTCACAAAACCACTCCAAATCGGTGCCCTTTCTGTCCCAAATGTGTTTGTTGGAACGGAGAAATTCAATGACTGAGTGGTCAATGTACCTGAAGAAAAAATGCTTCAATATATACAAAAGAAGTAAAAATGCTTTATCCGAAGCTTCTTAAAGCGAATTTTGGTCGGCAGCGGACGGTCGGGGAACGAAAATGCCACCCATTTGCCATGGATCATTAGAGACAGTGTCGATTCTAATCCTTCGTCCTTGACAATTCGAATGTCATTCCAAAGCGTCAATCATGGAAGGTGAAAAATATAATATTTGATACATTTTTGATCGAATAAATTGTAAAAATAACTGTTTTAAAGCAATTTTGCAAAATGTTCTGATTTTCGACCCTAAAATCTGATTTTTTGGGCCTGATGTTCTGATTTGGAAAAATTTTCGATGGAAGCCCTGAGTTAATAATATTTATTGGGTTGCCAACTGAAATTTTTCAAAATCTGCATTTTGGGTCATAAATTCAGCACTGAAAAAAAAAATTCTAACTGAAATTTAGGCGAAATGTCAGCACACCGACAAATCTGTGCGAATGTATGTTCTGATTTCTTAAAAAATATTCAAATTTTTTATGGCACAATGTCACTAAAAAAAATCTCAAATTTTTTCCCGGCGGCGCCTATCGGCACCGCTGAAAATGGGAGGTGAAAAATATATACTTAATTAGATGCTATATTAATTGATAAAAATTTAAATTAAGTGTTCTGATTATCGACCCCAAAACTGATTTTTAAATCACGATTACATTGAAATATAGGATTTGCTAATTTACTCTCCAAGTGCGCGGGAATCGGATTCAAAAAACTAAAAGATTAAATTTGTTTAGTGTTTCAAAAGGGATTCCTCAACACAATTACATATTTATTCTTTGGCATCAATCAATTAGAAAACGGTGTGCTAATTGAACCATCAAAATGAACCGACGGTAAAGAATTTTTAATTACTAAATTTAGTGCCAAAGTCATTTCAGTCAGACAATTTCGTCACCAATCAATTGATTGATCCCTTTCTTCTGCTGATCACTCGGCCCGGGAGAAGCGTCGTCGAGAAAAAGACTGAAAAAACGATGATTCGATTGCACTTAAATAACACAAAACTTCCAACTTGTTTTTGGCCAACTCGTCTTTATATGGACTCGTTTTTTACGTGTTATATGTATATGAACTGTCTAAATTCTCACTGTCTGTACTCCTACATAAATATATAGACAAAAAAGGAGTCGATACTAAAACGAGTTGAAAAAGTAAATGTCGTCCTTTAATTACTATTTTAAAAATTGTTCACCCGTCGCCGTATCCGCCATCACTGATCACAATCTCAATTGGGTTCGTTCGAACAATCATTTCCTCCCTCACTTTTTCGTTGACGACCATTACTCCTCCGGTGAATTCAAAGAGCATTGGTGCCACTTCGGCGGACCATCCGGATGAGGCGTGAACAACCATTTGGTCATCGCTTGGCCATCCGACGCCATGGCACTGTCATCGGACGGAAATTCCAGGAGAATGGGATCATCGAAAATGACAGTGTGAAGAGATGGACATTCGTTGAACAATGACGGGGCCAATTGACGCAAACGGCGAAAAGCGATGGTATCCAAAAATACCAGACGAATGGAATGGCGAAACATTGGCCAAATGTTGAGCAAAACAAAGTTCAAAATGCGATCAGTGACCGTGATAAAGTACAAATCCTTTGTACAAACAGCGAAAAAATGGTGAAAACGGCGGAGAAATGCGACGACATTTTGATCGATGTAACTGAAAAGCAGAAAATTTGGATAAAACATTTCCAATCGAATCAAATTTTTACGCGATTGTAATGCCTCGGAATCCGATGACTTTGTGGGCAACGGATTTTGCGGGATTGGCAATGGATTTCCATCGGATTTGACAATTTGCATTTGCTTGGTGCCATTCTCTCCAATTTTGTGGCAAATTTGCATTCCGCCCAATTTCCATTTGCGTGTCTTGAAGTGTTCGTCGACGATGCAGTCAAATCGACGGCTAATCAGTGCAATTTCGAGGCCAAGCTGAGAAGGCGCAAGAAAATCGAACACCATAAGCAAACAGTCGCTGCAGATAAAGCTAAAAATGAGAAATTTTTATTTATTTTTCAATTTTATTTACATTTCTTTTTTGTGGGGGCGTCGTCGTTTTTTGGCATTGTCCAAAAAGAACCAAAGAATGGTGGCAAAACCGACCAACAGAAGAAGAAACACGGCACAACAACTGAAATAAATTGGGGAAATGAATGAATGGAAAAAGGAAGGGAAAAGCAATGAAAGGGCAAAGATCAAAGCGAGGAAATCCAAAATTGATTTTGAAATTTTAATATCGAAATTGATGAAAAACAGAGCAAAAGAAAATACGAAATATTTCATTTCTGTCACTATTCACGCCATTTTATACTCAAATTTTTTCCACTGAAAAAAGTTCGTTACAGAAGTGTATAAAAGGGCACGATTTTGCTTGGACTGGTCATATTGTTCATTCAACACATCTTCTTCATATTGCCTACCAATCTAAATCATATTTTGCTGCTAATGGCAACCACCCATCAGCATAATCCCACGCCCGAGGTGTCCATTTTTGTCCATGTTTTTTTTTCAACATTTAATTTAATTGTTTTTTTCATCCAGGTGAAGGAGCTGTGCAAGTGCCTGGCGCTGGACGACAATCAGCTGCGCGACATTATGGCAAAGATCGAGATGGAATACAAAAAAGGCCTTGACCCAGTGACCGGTGGAGAATTGTGACCATGTTTACCCTTCCTAACCTCCCCTCTCCCATTTTCAGCTCCGACAGCTTGCGTCAAAATGCTTCCGACGTACATCCGCGCGATTGCTGTTGGCGAAGAAAAGGGCGAATTCCTGGCACTGGACCTCGGCGGAACCAATTTTCGTGTCCTGCGCATCACTTTGGAGGGCGGCTGCCGTTCTACGATGCACAACAAAATCTACAGCATGCCCGACAGTGTTCAGCAAGGCACCGGCACGGAGGTGAGTTTTGCAGATGATTCAGAATTTGTCAATTTTAAAGTGTCAACAATTTTTTCAGCTGTTCGACCACATCGCTGCGTGTCTGGCCGACTACATGCGTGAGCAGAATCTGACGAGCCACTCGAAGATGCCGCTGGGCTTCACCTTCTCCTTCCCGTGCCAACAGAATGGGCTCACCAATGCCGTCTTGACAAACTGGACGAAGGGATTTACCGTAAGAAAATTGATTGATTTCTGAATATTTTCTAAACTCCATTTTTTCAGGCTTCTGGCGTTGTTGGGGAGAACGTCGTCAACATGCTGCGCGACGCGTTCAAGCGACGAGGCGACGTGGACATCGACGTGGTTGCACTGCTCAACGACACCACGGGGACGATGCTCGCCTGCTCCTTCATTGAACAACACTGCTACGTCGGAGTCATTGTCGGGACGGGTAAGAAAATTATTATTTTTTTTGTTTGAGTTCAATTAAATCCCCTACTTTTTCTTTTTAGGCTGCAACGCCGCATACATGGAGCGACTGGAGAATGTGCCGAAGCTCAAGGGAATTGTGAACTCCGCGGAAGGTAAAAATGGGAGGTGAAGGGTGGCCGTAAACGGCACTAATTTTTGAAACAATTTCAGATGGTCTGCCGGCGGAGATGTGCGTCAACACGGAATGGGGAGGATTCGGCGACGACGGCGCACTGGACCAATTCCTCACCATCTACGACCAGCAGTTGGACCAGCAGAGCCTCAACCCCGGCCGCCAGCGCTTCGAGAAGACCATTTCCGGCATGTACATGGTGGGAAAGTTTTCAAATTGAACAACAATTTATGTGAAAGAGAGTTTTCAGGGTGAGATCGTCCGTCTTGCGCTGGAGGACTTGGCACGTCGCGCCCTGTTGTTCAGCGGCGACTCCACTCGAATTTCTGAACGCGGCTGCATCTCCACCAAGATGGTGTCCGACATCGAAGGGTAAAACTGTTTGCTCTAAAAAATTGCTTAATTTCACTTCGTTTGCAGGTTTATGCACAGCACCGACGGGAATCCATTCGCCAAAGTCGGCGAGATGCTGCGTGCCATCGGTGAGTTGTCGTTTGATCATTTTTTAGTCTTTCAACATCCCATTATCCCATTTTAGGCATTTCCAACTCATCGGCCGCCGACTGTGCAAATGTCGCCTACGTCAGCTCATTGATTGGCACGCGCGCCGCCCATCTCTGTGCCTGTGGGCTTGCCGCCATCCTCAACCGCATGCAGAGGCCCCGCGTGACGATCGGCGTCGACGGCTCCGTGTTCCGCTTCCACCCGACCTTCAAATTCAACCTGGACCAGAAGATCAAGGCGCTGTTGGCTGTCAAATGCGAAGTGAGTTTCACAAGTTCTAATATCATTTTCGGAATGATTAATTTTCCCCATAATTTCAGTTCTTCATGGTGCTCAGCGAGGACGGCAGTGGACGAGGCGCAGCAGTCGCAGCAGCGGTCGCATTGCGGATGAATCGTCTTGTGGGAGCGTGAACAGCCTGTGACGATGCCGTCCGATGTCAGATGTGTGGATCTTAGCCCCCATAATGTCATGTGTATTGTAATGTTAGGCATTTTGTCCCATGTCTGTTTGTATATAAGGTTGAATTCCTAAGCACAATGATGTTCCATTATTCACAATTTGTATCTATCAATTATTCATATATATTGTGTGGTGTGATAAATGAGAAAACATTTATGTCGTTGCAAAGACTGGAAAATTGGTTTGCCTATTTCAGTATAAGAAGTTGGCACTTGTTTAGAGGTTTTTTTTGTTCGAATTGAAGTTAAATAAAGAATTGCGGTGATAAATTCGCAAGTCCCTGCGGTGAAGTGACCTCGACCCAAAATTTGTTGTTCATTTAGAATAATTTTGTGTTTGCCCTTTCTGGCCTACTCATTTTTCCAGAAAAATTTTCCAACCCCTAGGATTTTCAAAATTTGGTGTACAAGATCACCATGGAAATGATCTGATCAAGTTGGTGATATTTTTGAACATTCTTCCCTAAAAAATGAGAGATGAACCAATAATAGAGAGTATAGAGAAAAATACACTTCTCTTTTTGGCAATTATTTCTTTGCCTTTTGGCATATTGATAGCAATATTTGAAAAATTGATGTTTTTTAAATACCTACGATTTTTTCTGCGATTTAGTTTTGTTTGATGAGTGTAAAATGGTCTTTTATCGGAACCCGTCAGTTAGGCCCCACACGTTTGGGCCCCAGCATCTTTTTCCACTTAAGCTTTTTTCTTTGGCATCCAAATCCAACAATCTGGGTATCATTCGAAAGTTCTTAACATGCTCTATTAGCCTTGCTAAAAAACGAAAACTTTTTCAGGCCTGGAAAAAATTTTATTGAGAAAAAAGAATTTTATAGTGAAAAAATGCTGGGGTACAAACGTGTGGGGACCAACCGTGGGGGCCTAACTGACGTAGACCGTCTTTTATCTATCATGGGCATGGGTAATTTTAACAGAGTTTTTGAGGTTAATTCGTATAAATTTTTAAAATTTAATTTTTTGGAACCAATTTTTGTTAATTTTAGCATCGCTTAAAATAAAGGGCCCTCTTTTCAACTTAGGCGTCAAATCAATTAAAAATCTTTAATTTAATTGGCCATAATCAAAAAAGCATTTCCAATTGTATGAGATTGATCAATAATTAAATCAGGACAAATCTGGTAAATCAGGATAGATGGAAGCCCTGCTTAAATTCTCAGTGGCTTATTTAGGTAAATTATCCCGACTATTATTTGTATTAAGATTTATTTTCTGGGTTTGACCGTTCTAAAAGGTTAGGAGTCCCCGTTTTGTGCATTTTTCCGCATTTTGAATCGGGCCAAAAACAATTCTATTGCTTAAACTTTTCAATTGATAGTAAAAGTATATTGTATTCGAACGAAAGAATCAACAAATCAAATGAGAGTATCAAATCAAATTCCAATTATGTGAGATCGATCATTTCTCAAATACAATTAATTAATTATGCATTTCCGTACATTTCAGATGACATTTTCGTTGCTTTCATCCGCTTCTTCTTTCTCTTCTTCCGTTGGTGGCGACAATGGACTAAAATTAAATATATTTTTTTTCGACAAAATCAAAAATTGCTGTTGCTGCTCACCCAATGGATTTATTGATGTCACCCCACAAACTAAAGTGGACATTGTTCAAATTGTCGTCCCAAATTTCGTCGTTTTCCCATTTAATCGCCGCCGCCTTTTCACTAATTGGTCATCGCTTCAACAGCCATTTAATGTACTCAACACCGCTATCTTCGTCAACACTTTCTCCAAGCGCTAACAATGTCAGCTTTTCTTGGGTCCGTTCGTTCACCGATTCAAAAGGCTCAATGTTTTATACACTGGAAATTTAATTCTGTAGCTGACAGAAGAATCGGTGGCACGTGCAAATGCCTAAACAAAAAGGAAGCGAAATTCAAAGACAATCAATGTGATCAAACACACCTCCTTGAAACTGTTGACCCAGTCGATGTTCCCTTCTTCCTCCAAATCTTCGCAAGACAATCGCTTCGGTTGTCCATTTTTGCTCGGCGTGTGCAACCATTTGGACAATGCTTGGCGAGGAACAGATCATCAGTATCGATTGAATTCAATTGATCAAGATCAGTGAGAACTGTTGGTGAAGTGCGGCGACGCAAATTGTCAAAATAATCGCCACCAGGAAAGTACAATTCGCGAATGTTTGTCGTAAAAATTGGGCAAATTTCAGAGACAAAAACATCCCAAATTGGCTGGACATTTTCACAAAACCACTCCAAATCGGTGCCCTTTCTGTCCCAAATGTGTTTGTTGGAACGGAGAAATTCAATGACTGAGTGGTCAATGTACCTGAAGAAAAAATGCTTCAATATATACAAAAGAAGTAAAAATTGCTTTATCCGAAGCTTCTTAAAGCGAATTTTGGTCGGCAGCGGACGGTCGGGGAACGAAAATGCCACCCATTTGCCATGGATCATTAGAGACAGTGTCGATTCTAATCCTTCGTCCTTGACAATTCGAATGTCATTCCAAAGCGTCAATTCCTTTTTGCCATCGAAATGTTTGTCCACCAGAAGATCGAAACGGTCGGAAAGCAATGCCATTTTGAGGCCGAGTTGGGGACGGTCAAAAGATGGGAGAGAGTCCATCCAAACGTCGCTACAAATCCAACTGAAACATGGAAAAAGGAATTGGGTAAATGAAAAATTTTAATTTTTAAAAATTTCCTTACCGTCTGTTCATTTTTTGCTGCAATTAGCACACTTTTGTCGTTTTGACAATTAATTGGTTGCCCAAAATTCAGAATATGGAATGAGAAGGAGGAGAAGAAAAAAGGCATTTTTATACGAAAATATTAGCGTAGCAATTCGGGGGTGGGAAAAGTTGGAGTCTGCGTTTGTCGGGTATAAAAAGGAATGGGTCGTTTGACGCGCGAATACCATTCTTGTAATATTTGGTATCAAAAAGACCTTACAAAATTAGGCTGTAATTTTGTAGTCAAACGCAATTAGGCTTATTAATGGTACTTTTCGAGTTTGTAAGAACCTTCAAATTTTGTAATTTTAAACTTTTATATTTATTATAGCATTTTTTTCTTCAGCTACATTGACCATTCCGTCATTGAATTTCTCCGTGCCAACCAAGCAAATTTGGGACAGAAGTGGAACCGATTTGGAGTTGTCTATTTCAAATGAACAACCAATTTGGGATGTTTTGACCAGTGAAATTTGGCCAATTTTTGCCACAAACATTCGCCATTTGAGATTGACAATGTCACCAATTTGAGCAATTTTTTGTTTGAAATAAGCATTTTGTGAAAATCTGAGCATGAAAAATCGAAATTGATTTTTTGCAGCGCTTTTTAATTTGTAGTCAGAATTCGAAAGTCGGAGATTTTTCAAAAAATATAATAAAAATTTGTTAAATATTTTACAAGACTAAATTTTTTAATTCTTAACCAAGTAAAAGGTGACTTCAAAAAATGTTTTTGGTATAAAAAAAATTTTGAGAACATGGGGGAGGGGGAGAGGTCCGGCGGTGCCGATAGGCGCCGCCGGGGGAAAAATTTTGTAATTTTTAATGCGATTTGTTAACAGATTTGTCCACAAAAATGACCAAATTTTGTGATTTTGAGCAAATTTTTATAGTCCGGCTTCAATTGCGATAAAAATCCATTGCCAATCCCGCAAAAACCGTTGCCCAACAAAGTCATCGGATTCAGACGTATTCAGATCCGTGGTGCGACATTTGAGGACTTGACATTTGAGGACCCGACATTTGAGGACCCGACTTTTGAGGACCCGACATTTGAGGATTTGACATTTGAGGACCCGACATTTGCGGATATTGCCGACATTTGAGGACCCGACTTTTGAGGACCCGACATTTGAGGATATACACAATTTCAAAAAAAAAAATGAATGAAAATTTTATTTATATCATTATAAAAAAGGGAAGAAGCCATTCCCGAGGGCCAGGGAAGCAAATTATAAATTGTACCAAATGCTGGTAAGCCCTTATCAATCTTTGATTATTTTGGAAAGTTTCATATTCAAAAACAATTTAAGATTAACTACTCATTAAATAGTACTTGTGTTTTGGTAATTCATGAAGATCCCCTTTTTTCTATTAACATGTGGAATCATTGTCAGGACCACAAGTCAAAACAAGAATGAATTTATAATACTTTTTAATATCAGAGTCATTAATTATTGTTCTGAAGAAAGGAGAGCGGATTGAATGAGTTGACCAACTCAGGGGATAGTATTCGAGAAAGAAAAAAACATACAGAGACAAGATTTGTTTTTAGAACAGAACCCGGAATTTTAAATCATATTTTTCTATGCGTTATTATGGCGAGAGAAGCCCAAAATATTTTCTCAGAACATTTTTATTTAGGGCTACTTATAAAAAAATAAAAACCGCCCGACCCTAAAAATGCATATTTTCTTGAAAAAATTTGCTCAAAATCTGTTAACAAATCGCATTAGAATAATTTCATGAAAATCAATGAATTATTAAAATTTATTACATTTTTATTTTTTCAAAAATTTTCGATTTATGAAGACTTCCAGTTTCCAGCAGGGTTTGATTTCGCTTTCACCTTTTTGGAGTGAAAGATTTTCACATCACTAATGAATGGCATTTTTTTGTGGGGAAAGGCAAAAAAGTTAATATATCTTTAAATTGATTTTAATTTACAAACTTTTTGTGTTAAATGCGATCCAAAATGATCAAAGATTGACAGGAGCTTCCCAGCTGGTATAATTTATATCGTGTTCAATTGCTGTTAGTCTGAGCAAATTGAATATTAGGATGACTTGTAAATCATTAAGAAAGAAAAAGGCTGTGAATCTCCAAAATTAAATTTGAAATCATTATTTGTGCTGTCAAATAACCGCCGCTTTGACATTTACGTCGACGAACATTTGAAGACACGCAAATGGAAATTGGGCGAAATGCGAATTTGCCACAAAATTGGAGAGAATGGCACCAAGCAAATGCAAATTGTCAATTCCGATGGAAATCCATTGCCAATCCCTCGAATTCCGTTGTCGAACAAAATCATCGGATTCAGAAGCATTTCAATCGCGTAAGATTGATTAATTTGGAATTTTTCGTCTAAATTTTTTGATTTTCAGTTACATCGACCAAAATGTCATCGCATTTCTCCACCGTTTTCACCGTTTTTTCGCCATTTGTGCAACCAATTTGATCATTCGCACTGTAAATATTCGCATTTTGGACTTTCTTATGCTCAACATTTGGCCAATGCTCAGCAATTCTATGCGTGCGATGTATTTGAACTCCATCGCTTTTCGCCGTATGCGTCAATTAGCCCCGTCACTTCTCAACGATTGTCCATCACTTCGCTATGTTTCTTTCGATGATGCCATTTTCCCCGCTTTTCCGCCCAATGAAAGTGCCAATGCTTCGGATGGTCAAGCGGTGACCAAATGGTTGTTTACGCCTTGTCCGAATGGTCTGCCGAAGGAGCTTAAATGCTCTGTTAATTCAACGGAGGAGCAATGGTTGTCAACGATGGAACAGCTCAAAGCGGTGATTATCCCTAATTTAATTGGATTTTCTATGATTTTGTCCACTTTTTTAGGCATTTTCCAATGCTTCTTCTCCGGTTACTTTTTGCATTTGTTTTCACTTTCCGCCGTCTTCTCCGCTTGAGTTCGTTGTGCCATTTGATCTGATCAACGAAGTGACTGGAGAGAAATTGTATCTTCTACAATCTGAAAATGATTTTTGGCTCAGCCGTTGTCCAATTGCATGGGACGGGAGGAAATGGGAAAATGTGAGAAAGGAAATGATTGTTCGAAGTTCGAACGAATCCAATTGACATTTGGATCAGCGATGGCGGATTCGGCGACGGGTGAACAATTTAAAATGCTTAATGATTTCTCTTTTTTGTTTTATGAGTCCCATCGACAATTGCTTAAACTTTGTGCTTTAAATTCGTTTCCAAAAATGCACAGTTTTGTTTTGAAATGGACAGAATTATGGTACAAAAACTCAAGGATTAGTTAGTTGATTTGTACTCATAAAATGCCAATGACTTATAATTTGAAATGGAGTTAATCATCGTTTTTTCAGTTTTCTCGACGACGCTTCTCCCGGGTCGAGTGATCAGCAGAAGAAATGAAGAATTAATCAATTAATTGGTTACCTGCTCCGCCATTTCACACATAAAAAAAAATGGGGGAGTGGGTCAGAGTCCGGCCAATTTTGCGAAGGGGTCCCAACGCTGGATTTGACAACTTAAAAAAAACGTTTTTCACGGCGCGATTTTTCAAAAAAAAAAAAATTTTTTTGAACGGGGGTGCCAAAGTTTTAAGAAAAAGTCCCAAATTATGGGTGTCTCTAATTCGGAATTACCAATTGGGGGAATTTCGTCCCGCGCCGGTCTCGACTCTGTGCCATAACTCAACATTTATACCGTAACTCGTTACACAGCATGCTAACTATGACGAGGTGGGCACCGCACTCGGCGCCAACGGCATTCGCCTTGAGGAGCCCATCGATGACGCCGAGTTGCGCGACAAGCTTCGCCAAGCGTTGGCACAATTCCAAGGCCGCCGAAATTCAGCCGTTGCTGAAGATAAGGATGACGCCGGCGGCAACAAAGGCACCACCGACAACAATGAGGGCCAATCGACGGTGATCAATGCACTGATCGGACGGACCAATTTTCGCGACGGCAGCATCAGTGTGTGATCACTGATCAGTCAGCAGAAACGAGAAGAGAATTGATTGACGCCGAGTGACCATTAATTGTTATTTTGATCAGCCATATTTAATGTTTTCGTTAATAATTTCCAAATTGACACAAAAAGCTTCCCTAGATCAATTGTGACGCGAAAACCCTCAGAAAATTCGCAGACTCTCGAATATTGGCATGAGGATATTGTGTTTAGCAGACACTGATCACAGCTTCTTTTTTTGATCAGTTGGTCCGCGATCACATCATTTTAGGCGCGCCCGGTCTGTAAAAAAAAGAACTTTACATCCGATTTACATGCTCACATATTTGCGATTTTTCTTTGATCAGTAATACATAATGATCGATCATTTCTCAATTAGGTAATCCATTTCATCCGCACTGATCACTGTTTTTTACTGGGCTCATCACTCATCATTGTCAGAAGATGCCCCCTTTTTCGCTTCTTCTTCGGCTGCTGATGGTGGTGGATACAATGGCCTAAATTAAATGCAAAGTTTGAATTATGTATTTAAAGAAATTAAATATTTTTTTTTTGCCCCACCCAATGTAATTAATGCTAAGAAGCACAAATTGGACAGCGTTCAAATCGTCCCAATTTTCGTCTTCCCAATTTATTGCCGCCGTCTCCCCGATTTGGCATCGTTTAATTATCCATCGATTGTGCAAATGATTTCCGCCTTCTTTGATCAATGTCAGCTTTTCCTTGGTCCTTTCATTCTCCAATTCAAATGGCACCATTTGCGTTGACGCATGAAAAGTAAACTGAATTTTGTAGTGGACGGAAGTGGTGGCACGGAGAAATATCTAAACAATGGAAACGGAAATTAAAGGCACTCAAAATCGGGAACAGCTCGTTCCCCCCCCCCCCCCCCGTATCAGTTGCCCTCCAGCTCAGTTCTCCCCCCGCATCGTCCCCCCCCGAGAATTTTTTTTGAAGAAAAAATTGTTAAAAGTTTTTTCATAAGAAAATTGTAAGAAAAAAAATTTTGATAAATTTTTATGGTGAATTACTAAGATTTTTCAAAAATTTTTCCAAAAAATCGCCGAAAATTTCACGAAAATTTTTTCTAAGATTTTGGAACTGAGTTGTGGAGGAACTGATACGGCGGGGGGGGGGGACGTAGTGCACCCCTCAAAATCAGTTGCTTAACGAAAATATGGCCACACCTTTTTTAAATTATTGACCCATTCAATATTTGCGCTCTTCAAATAATTAAGGCAACGCAATCGCTTCGGCTGTCCATTTTTGGTCGGAGTGTGCAACCAGTTGGACAACGCTTGACCTGCAGAAGTTCCATTTGGCCCATCATCAGCAATTGCGTCGGGAAACAGCAGATGACCGGAACTGATTGAATTAATGTTGAGATTTGTGAGAAATGTTGGCGAAATGAGGCGACGCAAATCGTTCAAATGATCAGCACCGGGAAAGCCCAAGTGGCGAATGTTTGTTGCGAAAATGGGCCAAATTTGACGGTGAAAATCATCACAAATCGGCTGAACATCAATGTCGTTTGAAGAAGGAACAAACAAGCGCAAATTGGTGCCTTTGTCCCAAATTTGCTTGTTGGAACGGAGAAATGCGATGACGGAATAGTCGATGTACCTGAAAGTAATGGTTTTTTTTGTTGTTGTTAATAATACATTGTTTTTGAACTACCGAATCTCAAGTTGCCTAAAGCGAATTTTGTTTGGCAGCGGACGGTCGGGCAATGGAAATGGCACAGAATTGCCAACTTCGACAACCACAGATAATTCTGAGGCCGCCGTGACATTGTGCTTATGAATTACGATTGGTCTCCAAATTGTCAATTCGCTTTTGCCGTCGAAATGTTTGTCCACCAAAGCATCGAAACGGGGCGAAAGCAATGCCATTTTGAGACCAAGTTCAGGACGGTCAAAAAATGGAAGAGTGTCCATCCAAACATCATTGCAAATCCAACTGAAATGTGAAAATAGTTTAGTTAATAAAAGAAGATTTGGAAATTGCTTACCGTCGGTTCATTTGTGGGCAATTAGCACAATTTATGATGCAGAATAATTGCGTTGGAAATGTTTTTTTATAATAAAAGGCCAATCGAAAAAAAAACATTTTTATATATATGTAGTCACGAAAATGGCATTGTTTTCTATTTATTTGTCAACCAAATCCAAAAATATTTGTATCATTCGATAGCCATATGTGTCCTCTATTAGCCTGTAAAACTCTAAAAAATTTCGTCAATTTTGAACAAACTTATGGCCAAAAGTACATCAGAAACCAGTTTTTCAGTCATTTTTGGCCATAATTTTTTTAACCTTAATGAATTTTTTTTGAAATTTTGCAGGTTAATAGAGGACACTTAGGGCTATCGAACATACCAATAATGTTGGATTTGGTTAACAAGGAAAAAAGTTATAGTTCAAAAACTCGGCCCGCGCGAAAACGACCCCGACCCCCATTTTTGTACTAATAAAAAAAAGCAGAGAAATTTGACAGTTGCTGTCTTTTCTGGGTACTTTTTCGTTATGGTACACCCCCCGAAACTTTTTGCAAACATTCATCAATTCAACCATTTTCGAGACTATAAAAATGTTTTGTTTTCCGATTTGCCTCTCATTATTAGAGACCGCAAAAAAGGCACCAAAAAATGCGAAAAAGGCACTAAAATAGGCACTAAAAAATTGAAAAAAAAAGCAAGAAAATCCCGAAAAAGGCATGACAAAAGGCATTTAAAAAATTTTTCTAAGGTTTTTTAGGGTACAAAACACGTAAAAAACTTAACCAAAAACTTAATTTTGGTCATTTAAATGATTATTAAATATTTTAAAATGTTTTTCGAATAAGGAAAATTTTTAAATCTAAAATTTTTTATCAAGAAAAAAAAAGAATTTTGGCGATCAATTTTTGAGAAATTTTTTCAATTCTTAGGGATGTGTTTTCTGAAAAATTTTCAAGTCATTTCTTAGGGGTGTATTTTCCCGATTTTATTCCATTTTTAATGGAATTTTCCGAGAAAACACCAAAAAAGGAACCAAAACCTGAAAAAAAACGCCAAAAAAGGCAACAAAACGGCAAAATGCCAAAAAAGGCATTTAAGGCACGAAAATCCCGAAAAAGGCAAAAAAAGGCATAATAAAAGTCAACGTATGAGCCTCAAACCAAGTGGAAAATGCGTTATTTATGCTTAATATATCGAAACTAATGCGCAGAAAAAAAGGCATTTGCTCAAAATGCGGTCTCTACTCATTATAAAGAAACATTTCCAACGCAATTATTCTGCCCTTTGTGACATCATTTAAAAACGACTAATTGTGTTAATTGACTCAAAAATGAACCGACGGTAAAAAGATTAAAATTTTAAATCATTTGCCATAACCTTTTTTTCACAATTTCAGTTGGGTGTGCAACGACCTGTGGATGGACATTCTCCCATCTTTTGACCGTCCCCAACTCGGACTCAAAATGGCATTGCTTTCCGACCGTTTCGATGTTTTGGTGGACAAACATTTTGACGGAAAAAGCGAATTGACAATTTGGAGAGAAATAATTTTCGAGGGCATTGGACCTAAAGCGAAACTGTCTGTACAGATCGATGACAAATTTGTGCCATTTCCATTTCCTGACCGTCCGCTGCCCAACAAAATCCGCTTTAAGAATCTTAATATTTGGTAATTCAAAATTGTTTATTTATTTCAACGCGTAAAAGCCATTTTTCCCTTATTCAGTTACATTGACTATTCCGTCATTGAATTTCTCCGTGCAAACAAGCAAATTTGGGACAGAAGTGGAACCAATTTGTATTGGAATGTAAATGCATCCGAGAGCGAACGAATCATTCCGATTTGGGATGTTTTGGTCCGAGAAATTTTGCCGCTTTTTGTGTCTACAACCATTCGCCAATGTGCTTGCTGCTCATGATGATGAAGCAGCAACTTCTACTGCCGGGCAAGCACTGTCCAAATGGTTACACACGCCGAGAAAAGACGGGCAGTCGAACCGATTCCGTTGCAGTCAATTTTTGGATTCACTGAATCTCGAATGGGTCAACAATTTCAAGGAGGTGGACTGCCATATTTTCATCGACTGACTGATTGATTTCATTTTGATTTGCGTTTCCCATTTGTTTAGACATTTCGCCATGCCACCACTTCTGTCAGTTACAAAATTCATTTCAAAATTTGCTTGTCAATACCAACTGAGCCATTTGAATTGGTGAATGAACGGACCCAAGAAAAGCTGATGCTGAAGAGAGTGTCGTGCCGTTTTTGCGGATGGCTGTTGAAGCGATGTCCAATAATTGTTGGGGAGACGGCGGCGGTGGACCAATGGGAAAACTACGAAAATTCGGAGGACAATTTGAACAATGTCAAATTGCATTTGTTGGGTGACCGTTGCATTGGGTGAGCACAGCAACAGAAGCACCCATTCAAATGTGTTACGACTTTACCAAAAAACCATCAAAATGGAAAAACATTGCTCATGATTAAGTTATGGCCAAATAAAACTAGTTTTTTCAGTTCTTCTGGCCATAATTTTTCGGAATTTTAATCATTTACATTTTACCATATTTCTTAAAATAGAGCCCCCGGTTGTTTTTTCTAACCTCATTTTTTCAAAAATCCAACAAAAAAAAGGGTTTTTAAATTGTTTTACAATAATATCATTCAGCATTTTGTTTGAAGGGCCAAATATCACCGGGAAAATTTTCTGAAATAAAAACTAATTTAAAAGAAGATTTTTGGTATATGAAAAAGTTTTTAACCTTTTGTGAAAAAATTTGTTGATTTTATTGCACTTTATGAGTTCAATCAATTAAACATACCTGGTTTTTATACAATAACTTTTATTTATGTCGAACAACCCTATATTTTTGGTATGCTTTGAAAGCACAAAAATCAAGAAGCTAAAATATATATAAAGTCTCATCGTTTAGAAAATTGCCAAAAAGTTTTGATAACTTTCTTTAAATGTTTCTCTTGTTTTTTCGTATCCAGTTATGCTTAATTGAGTGGACTCATAAAAGTCGATTCGACTGACTCATAAAGTGCAATAAAATCAAAAATAAATTTTGAGGAGCGGGGGGATGGGGCTCTATTTATGAAACCCATTAAAAGGTGGGATTTATTTCAGGCGGGGAGGGGTGACTGACTGTACATATTAATTAACTGTGGTATTGTAATTTAGGCCTTTGTCGCCACCACAGCGCAAGAAGCGACCAAAAGCAATGGAAAATGTCGTCTGATTGATGAGTGTGCGGAAGTGAATTACCTAATTATATTTGAGAATGAGCAATCCTCATCAATTGGAAATTGATTTGATGCTCATTTTCTCTGATCAGAAATACTCTCAATTGTCTATTTCTTTTGAATACATACATTGGTAAATTATTCGATTGTTTTGTTTTTCGTTTGGGGAATAAGTTGTTAAGCTCTACTTTTCGAGTTATTAGTGCCTATTTTTTAGATTTTTATTTTTAAAGCCAAAAAATTTTGAAAAAACTATTGAACCTATTTTGGTGTTTTACCAAATTTATTAACAAAAATGGCAATAAAAACAAAAAATACACCTCCTAAGAAACCACCCAAAAAATTGATGCATAAGAAAAGAAAAATTATCTCCAATTTACTGATTTGGCTTAATATTGTTACAAAAGAAATCTGTATTTGCATTTTATAAATGTTATGGCATAATGCTCACTTTTTTTAGGCGACATTTTGACGAAATATCACAGCATTTTCAGGATGAATTTTTTTTTCCGTTTACACTAATCAAAATCACATCACTTCGTTCTACGGTTTTTCCTGCTTAAAATTTATATTTTATGGCGATCAAATGGACAAATAAAAAATATTTGATCATTTTTGTTTATTTTTTTCACAATATAAATAGTGCTGCTAATTGCCACAAAATGAACCGACGTTTAAAGGAAAAAATATGAGGGATTTTTAAATGATATATAGAATTTTCGGAACTTTTATAGTTTCGTGAGTCCTTACGAAAAACCACAGGGGTTGAGGGCTTTTTTGGTAAAAACCAACTCGTACTGTGAAAAATCAGAAATTTGTCTCAAATTGCAGTTAAAGTTGGATTTCCGGCTTTTGAATTGAAATTTTTTCAGAAATTGCACCTCACTTTATTTTTTAAGTGGTTTTACGTACGCATTTCAGATGGGTTTTTAACGACGTGTGGATGGACATTCTCCGGAGACATGCAAAAATTGTAAAAAAAAAAAATGGAAAAGTTCGAAGAAGCTAAAATATTGAAAACCAATAAACGTAGTAAAAAGTTTTCATTGATTATAAAAATTTAAGATGTTTTGTTTGTTGTTTAGAGATTTTTCAAAGACAATTTTATTCTGGCATCAATCAATTGAAACGGCAAAAGTGTGCTAATGAACCGACGGTAAGGAAATTTTTAAAAATTACCAAATTTTGCATTTCTCCGCTGTTTTTGTTCTTTTTTCAGTTGGCTTTGTAGCGATGTTTGGATGGACATTCTCCCATCTTTTGAACGTGTTGAACTTGGACTCAAAATGGCATTGCTTTCCGACCGTTTCGATGTTTTGGTGGACGCACATTTTGATGGGAAAAGCGAATTGACAATTTGGAGAAGTGTCGTAATTAGCAAGGACAAAGGACCAAAAGCGAAAGTGTCTGTACGGATCGATGGCAAAGTTGTGCAATTTCCATTTCCTGACCATGCGCTGCCAAACAAAATACGCTTTAAGCAACTTCAGATTGAGTAATTTTAAACTTTGTGTAAGGTTTATTTTAATAAATTTCTTCAGCTACATTGACCATTCCGTCATTGCATTTCTCCGTTCGAACAAGCAAATTTGGGACAGAATGGGCACCAAATTGGAGTTGTTTTGTGCAAATGCCCAGCCAATTTGGGATGTTTTTATTCGCGAAATTTGGCCAATTTTTGTGTCAAACATTCGCCAATTGTACTTTTATGATGGCGGTTATTTGGACAATTTGCGTCGCCGCACTTCACCAACAATTCTCACTGATCTTGATCAATTGATTTCAATTGACACTGATCTTCTGTTTGCGATTGGTGATGATTTTGATGGACCAAATGTTTCTGCCGGCCAAGCGTTGTTCAAATGGTTGCACACTCCGACAAAAAATGGTCAACCGAAGCGATTGTTTTGTGCGTATTATGACGAAGAAGTGAACTTAGATTGGGTCAACAGTTTAAAGGAGGTGCGATTGGTCATATTCTCAAAAAATTTGGGTATAATACCTCTCAATTTTTTAAAAATTTTTAATCGGATGGGTCAACAATTGAAAGAGGTGGCCTGCTGGTTGCTGCCATATTTTTGTAAATCGACCGACCAACTGATTGATTGCCTTTGAATTTCGATACCTTTTTATTTAGGCATTTGCCAATGCCACCGCCTCTGTCAATTACAAAATTCGTTTTGGAATTTTAATGCCAACTGGGCCATTTGAATTGGTGAACGAACGAACCAAGGAAAAGCTTACGTTGAAGAAATTGCCACGTTATGGTGATAGTGATTGGCTGTTGAAGCGATGCCCAATTAGTGAAAAGGCGGCGATGGATCAATGGGAAAACGACGAATTTTGGGACGACAACAATTTGAACAAAGTCACATTTGATTTCTGCTGGGGTGACATCAGCAATTGCATTGGGTGAGCACAGCAACAGCAATTTTTGATTTTGTCGAAAAAATAATAATTTAATTTTAGGCCATTGTCGCCACCAGCGGAGGAAAAAACGGATGAATGAAAGCGATGAAAATTAATTATTTGAGAAATGGTCGACCCTCATCAATTGGATTCGGATTTGATGCGTTCATTTTCTTTTTGTTTTTGAAAATATTTTTGAATACAACAATTTTCTGATTAATTGGCTGGACGCCTAAATGGAAAGAGTGCCCTTTGTTTTAAGCGATGCTAAAATTAACAAAAATTGGTTTCAAAAAATTAAATTTTTAAAATTTATACGAATTAACCTTAAAAACTCTGTTAAAATTACCCATGATAGATAAAAGACCATTTTACAGTACACTCCAAACAAAATTAAATCACAGAATAAAATGCATTAACAAAACAAATTCACATACATTCAGTTATCACGAATTTGAGTTCTATCTTGCAAATCAAGAAAACGTTTCAAGGAAAAAAGTGCAAATTTTTTGAAAAATTTGAACATTTTCTTACCATATCATTAAAATTTCCAAAAAATTTTTCCTTTTTTGAAAATGTGACCCCAAAATGGCAAAGATTTGTGACTTTTTGACGCAAAAATATGCTACAACTCGAGGAGCTATGCTAATATTTTTAGTATAAAAAGGCCTTATTTTCTCCTCCTCCGCCTCCATTCCTTTCATTCACTCGTCCATTTCCGGTCATTTTGTTCCTGCAAATGCCTTCAGAAATTCTGTACGTTTATTATTTCTTTCTTTTCTAACGTTTCTATTCTTTTGCTCCGCTTTTGAACAATTTAGATATTAAAATTTCAAAACCAATTTTAAAAGTTGTAGCTTTTTGGAAGCTAAAACTTCAATTTTGGATGAACTCGCTTTGATGCTTTTCCCAATTCATTTTCAGTTGGTCTGTCGTGTTTCTTCTGTTCGTCGGCTGTGCCACCATTCTTTGGTTCTTTTTAGGCCATGTCAAAAAACGACGACGCCTTCACAAAAAAGAAATGTAAATAAATTAATCAAAAAATTTGGAAATTTCATAAAAATTTGAAATTTTTCAGCTTTATCTGCGGCGATTGTTGGCTTTTGGTGTTCGATTTTCTTGCGCCTTCTCAGCTTGGCCTCGAAATTGCACTGATCAACCGCCGCTTTGATCGCATCGTCGACGAACACTTCAAAACACGCAAATGGAAATTGGGCAAAATGCGAATTTGCCACGAAATTGGAGACAATGGCACCAAGCAAATGAAAATTGTCAATTCCGATGAAAATCCATTGCCAATCCCGCAAAATCCGTTGCCCAACAAAGTCATCGGATTCAGACACATTACAATCGAGTAAAAAATTGATTAAATTGGAATTTTATGTCATTTATGTTTTTCAGTTACATCGATCAAAATGTCGTCGCATTTCTCCGCCGTTTTCACCGTTTTTTCGCCGTTTGTTCAACGAATTTGGAAATTACCACGGGCAATGAACGCATTTTGGACTTTGTTTTGCTCAACATTTGGCCAATACTTCGTGACTTCATCATCCGTCTGCGTTTGAATACCATCGCTTTTCGCCGTTTGCGTCAATTGGCCCCGTCACTTCTCAAAGATTGTCCATCTCTTCACACTGTCATTTTCTATGGCGACATTCTGCCCGCTTTTCCGCCTGATGACAGTGCCAATGCGTCGGATGGCCAAGCGATGACCAAATGGCTGTTTACGCCCCGTCCTGATGGTTTGCCGAAGGTGTTGCATTGCTATGACTTTTCGGTTGCACAATGGTCGTCAACGATTGAACAGCTCAAAACGGTGATTATCCCAATTTCATTAGTTTTTCTATGATTTTTTTTGTCCCATTTTTAGGCATTTTCCAATGCTTCTTCTCCGGTTACTTTTTGCATTCACTTTCTGATGTCTCCTCCACCTGACTTCATTGAGCCGTTTGATCGGATCAACGAAGTGACTGGAGAGAAATTGCTTCTTCTACAATCTGAAAATGATTTTTGGCTCATCCGTTGTCCAATTGCGTGGGATGGAAGAAAATGGAAAAGTGTGAATGTTGAAATGATTGCTCGAACGAACCCAATTGACATTGTGATCGAAGATGGCGGATACGACGACGGGTGAACAATTTAAAATGCTTAATCATTTTATGAGTCCAATCGTCGACAATTTTGCTTAAACTTTGTGCTTTCAATTTGTATCCAAAAATGTACGGTTTGTTTTGAAATGGACAGAATTATGGTACAAAAAATCATGGATGGTTACGTTGATTGGACTCATAAAATGCCAATGACTTATAATTTGCAATGGAATAATCATTGTTTTTTCAGTTTTCTCGACGCCGCTTCTCCCGGGCCGAGTGATCAGCAGAAGAAATGAATTAATTGGCTGGTGTAATTATGTTACCGAAATGATATTGGTGGCACATTGGCATTTAAATATTGCCTAGGTAATTGTTTGTTTGTATTTGACTTTTGCTTGCTCCGCAAATGCCATTGTATTTTATGTGTATATGTGAAATTAAATGTGAGTAATTAATTAATCCTTGATAAAATGGCTAATAATAAAAACGGTAAAATCTTCGCATATTCGCAGTTCAACCCAATAAATGCCATGGCACAACAATTTTCGGCTGGCCTTAGGCTGTCATTTTTAGTCACACACAATTAGATATTATTAATGCCAATTTCCAGTTCATCATGGAATTTTCAGCAATTATATCCGCTGGAGTAGAGAATGATCAATCGGAATGCTTACCGAAAACTTCCTGAGATTCGCGACTTACCGCCGAGTTCGAAAACTCCGAGACACAAAATCCGAGACTTTTCAAAAAATTCTCACACCCTTAAAAATTGATTAAAAGTTTATATAAAGTTATTTTGTTTTTCGCATTTTTCCTTCTGTCCACCATCTGCTGGTCACTGTCCAGTGATTCCATTCAGCACTTTTGCTGATGGTCAACCCGAAAAAAGTGGGCGGGGGGGGGGGGGGGTTGATTTGCAAAAATTTTCATAAGTCGTGAAAGCTTCTTCAAATTGGGTTCTCTGGATCACTCTGCTGATCAGTGATCATGAAGCTGGTTCGCTTCGGTCAACATTAATTAGAAACAAATTATAAAATTTAAAATGCATTTTTTAGGACGAAATTAAATGAATAACTGAGAAAAACAAGCAATCCGTTAAATATTCACGCATTTTTTTATTGCGATAATGAGCGGATAATTAGAAAACCCGACCAATTTGGTGCACTCCTACGGACCTGTCTATCCCCGACAAATGCCGACTCCGACTTTTCCCACCCCCCGAATTGCTACGCAAATATTTTAGTATAAAATGCCCTTGTTTCTCCTCCTCTTCCTCATTCCATTCTCTCATTATTTTCCCTCTATTTCCCGGTGATTTTGCTGCTGCTAATGTCTTCAGAAATCTCTCTGTCTGACGGTTTAAATTGACCGGTTTCCTAGCATTTTTTTTATGTTTTCGATTTTTTTCAATCCACAATTTTTTTTGTTTTGTTTCGGTAACTAAAAAAATTAACAAATGATTTTATTTTAAACAGTAACAACAAAAAATTTTTTAAAGGTTTTAATCGATTTTAAGGGAGTGAGAATTTGAAAAGTCTCAGAGTTTTCGGACTCGGGGGTAAGTTTTTCCACTATAACTTTCATGAATCTGACATTCATTTGGACCAATTTCGAATCCCGGACCCGAATTCGAACAAAAAGTCGAAAAGTCAAAAGCGGTACAGAATGACTATTCTTTGATATTCCTAAGGTTTATGACCACATTTAGCATGTTTTAATCAATTTAGGAACAAAAGTGAGAATTTTGAAAATTTTGAGTTTTCGACTTTTTGTTCGAATCCGGGTCCGGGATTCGAAATTGGTCCAAAAAATGCCTTTTTTCTTCTCCTCTGCCTCATTCCATTCATTCATTCGTTCACATTTCTGGTCATTTTGTTGCTACAAATGTGTTCAAGAATACGTCTCTTTTTACATTTTTTGTTGTCGCTCGATTTTCTTATTGTTTAGGAAAGATTTTTCAAGCAATTATCTATTTATTCTGCTGATTGTGTCACCAATTAATCGTAAAACGGCAAAAGTTTGCTAATTTCAGCAAAAAATGAACAGACGGTAAGGAAATTTTTAAAAATTTAAAAATTTTACATTTCTTCCTAATTTTTCATGTTTCAGTTGGATTTGTGCGGATGTTTGGATGGACATTCTCCCATCTTTTGAACGTGTTGAACTTGGTCTCACAATGGCATTACTTTCTGACCGTTTCGATGCTTTGGTGGACGCGCACTTCGACGGAAAAAGCGAATTGACAATTTGGAGAGATGTCGAAATTCGCAAGGACAAAGGACCAGAACCGACACTGTCTGTTCTGATTGATGACGATGACAATTTTGTGGATTTTCCATTGCCGGATCGTCCGTTGCCAAACAAAATTCGTTTTTGTTTTCTTCAGATTTAGTAATTTTAAATTTTTTTGTTTGTAGCATTTTTTTTTATTTCTTCAGCTACATTGACCATTCCGTCATTGAATTTCTCCGTTCCAACAAGCACATTTGGGACAGAATGGGCACCTTGGGGTTGTATGTGTGTTCATCAGACAAAAATCAAAATGATGTCCAACCAATTTGGGATGTCATTGTCCGTCAAATTTGGCCAAATTTTGCGACAAACATTCGTCATTTGGGCTTTTATACTGCCGATGCTTTGGACAATTTCCGTCGCCGCACTTCACCAACAATTCTCACTGATCTTTGCCAATTGAATTCAATCGAATCCATTGATCTGTTGCCCGATCAAATTGCTGATGATGGACCGAATGCAACTGCTGGCCAAGCATTGTCAAAATGGTTGCACACGCCGAGAAAAGATGGACAACTCAAGCTATTGTATGGCAAGGCTTATTTGCATTCACCGCTTCTCGAATGTATCAACAATTTCAAAGAGGTGTTGTGATCTGCCAGCCCTATTTTTCGTTGAATTGTTTTTTGTTTAGACATTTCGCCGTGCCATTTCTTCCGTCAGTTACATTATTCGAATTGTTTGTGCGATAACAATGCCAATTGAACAATTTGAAGTGGTGAATGAACGGACCAATGAGAAGCTGACACTGTGGAAAAAATCAGAGGATAATTGTTGCTGAAGCGATGTCCAATTGGGGAGACGGCGACGGTTCAGCGGAAAACAGACGAAAATTGGGACGACAATTTGAACACTGTCAAATTTTATTTGTTGCGTGGCAATGATAGCATTGGGTGAGCAACAGTAACGAACGGAATTTGATTTTGTAGAAAAATAATTTATACAATTCAAATGGCACTAAATTTTAGGCCATTGTCGCCACCAGCGGGAAGAAGCGGATGAAAGCAATCAAAATTATGTGTAAGAAATGGTCGACGATCTCACCAATTGAAATTTAATTTGTTGCTCTCGTTTTATCTCAAAATCTCTCTCTTCTTTCATTTGTTGGTTCTTTCGTTCGAATTTCACTATTGTTACCCCATTTCCGCCCGAAATTGACATAGAAAACTTTTTTTTGTGTCGCACTTTTTATAAAATAAAAAAAAAAGTTGGGAACCGGGGCCAGCACCGGATTTTGTTAAGAAATTTTACTCTTAGAAGTCATAAAATGCACTGAGAATAGAGAAACTAATAAAATTAGGGGCGAATATCCAAAATAGGGATTTCTAGGGTCGGATATGGGCGTTAAAACGAAGAATTTCCGAATAAAAAATGTGTTTTTCGTGCATTTCTCATTGAGTTAAAGCCGCAGAAAAAATAAATAAAAACCTAAGAATCCTCGCCCTAGTACCTAATAAAAACCTTTAGATAAAATTCATTTTAATTGCGCCGCCCATTAAAAAAAAAGAAAAAACTTTCCTCCGCCGACCATTGCTTAGTTTCTTCTGCAACAATTGGTGAAAATCAACAATTAGGACGGCGAACTGTTCGCATGGCCAAGAAAGTGAAACGAACTTTGATGAAAATGTCAGCCAAATTTGGCAGTTTTCATCCATTAAACAATCGAAGTTTCCGTCCATTTCAGTTGGGTGTGCAACGATATGTTTGGGTGGACATTTGCCCATTTTTTGGCCGTGCTAAAATCGGCATCAAAATGGCACTGATTTCTCCGCGATTCGCTTTAATGACCTTCGAATTGAGTAATTTAGAACTCATTATTGGTCTTAAAAGCACCCCTTTTCAGGTACATGGGTTGGTCTTTTCTTAATGCATTTCGTCCATTTCACTGTTTTAGTGCCATAAAATTGTTTTCGAGTTTTGGGGTCACTCTAATCATGAAAACTGACACCAATTTCGACCAATTCCGACTTTAAAATTCAAAATCAAAATTGCGGATTTTTGTTTGAAAGACTGCTAATACTCGGAAAGAAACTGAAAGCCATTAATCCTGTAATATTTAATCATTTAAGCAATTTTAATATGATAAATCAGAAATTTGATTTTTTTTTTTTTTTTTTGCTTTTGATTTGAACGGCTCTTAATTACCTTAGCTCGAGTCCGGGTAATTGCCGGGAATAAGAAATTTTTTAGAAATGGCCAAAAACACTAAAAAAACCAGAGGCTCCTAGTGCTGATTGAATATGTAGGTCAAAATTGATTTAACTGTTTTGGAATTTGGGAATTTTTATGAAGCTTTAAGTAGAGATCGGAATTTTGAGAAAATACGGATAAGGGTAAGGGTTACGGGCTTGCCATCTATACGGGTTACGGGCTTACGGGCTAAAAACCCGTAAAACCCTTAACCCGTAAAAACCCGTATTCAAAAATAATACGGGTCCGTATACGGGTAAGGGTTTTTTCTTTTTGATAAAAATAGGTTTAATAAATACAAATTTTGAATATTTAAACCTAAAAGGACATTATAATAATTTTTATTATAAATTTTAAGCAACAAAATTAAAAAAAAACAACAATTGGTTTACACTAATCAAAATCACATCACTTCGTTCTACGGTTTTCCTGCTTAAAATTTATATTTTATGGCGATCAAATGGACAAATAAAAAATATTGATCATTTTTGTTTATTTTTTTCACAATATAAATAGTGCTGCTAATTGCCACAAAATGAACCGACGTTTAAAGGAAAAAATATGAGGGATTTTTTAAATGATATATAGAATTTTCGGAACTTTTATAGTTTCGTGAGTCCTTACGAAAACCACAGGGGTTGAGGGCTCTTTTTTGGTAAAAACCAACTCGTACTGTGAAAAATCAGAAATTTGTCTCAAATTGCAGTTTAAAGTTGGATTTCCGGCTTTTGAATTGAAATTTTTTCAGAAATTGCACCTCACTTTTATTTTTTAAGTGGTTTTACGTACGCATTTCAGATGGGTTTTTAACGACGTGTGGATGGACATTCTCCGGAGACATGCAAAAATTGTAAAAAAAAAAATGGAAAAGTTCGAAGAAGCTAAAATATTGAAAACCAATAAACGTAGTAAAAAGTTTTCATTGATTATAAAAATTTAAGATGTTTTGTTTGTTGTTTAGAGATTTTTCAAAGACAATTTTATTCTGGCATCAATCAATTGAAACGGCAAAAGTGTGCTAATGAACCGACGGTAAGGAAATTTTTAAAAATTACCAAATTTTGCATTTCTCCGCTGTTTTTGTTCTTTTTTCAGTTGGCTTTGTAGCGATGTTTGGATGGACATTCTCCCATCTTTTGAACGTGTTGAACTTGGACTCAAAATGGCATTGCTTTCCGACCGTTTCGATGTTTTGGTGGACGCACATTTTGATGGAAAAAGCGAATTGACAATTCGGAGAAGTGTCGTAATTAGCAAGGACAAAGGACCAAAAGCGAAAGTGTCTGTACGGATCGATGGCAAAGTTGTGCAATTTCCATTTCCTGACCATGCGCTGCCAACAAAATACGCTTTAAGCAACTTCAGATTGAGTAATTTTAAACTTTGTGTAAGGTTTATTTTAATAATTTCTTCAGCTACATTGACCATTCCGTCATTGCATTTCTCCGTTCGAACAAGCAAATTTGGGACAGAATGGGCACCAAATTGGAGTTGTTTTGTGCAAATGCCCAGCCAATTTGGGATGTTTTTATTCGCGAAATTTGGCCAATTTTTGTGTCAAACATTCGCCAATTGTACTTTTATGATGGCGGTTATTTGGACAATTTGCGTCGCCGCACTTCACCAACAATTCTCACTGATCTTGATCAATTGATTTCAATTGACACTGATCTTCTGTTTGCGATTGGTGATGATTTTGATGGACCAAATGTTTCTGCCGGCCAAGCGTTGTTCAAATGGTTGCACACTCCGACAAAAAATGGTCAACCGAAGCGATTGTTTTGTGCGTATTATGACGAAGAAGTGAACTTAGATTGGGTCAACAGTTTAAAGGAGGTGCGATTGGTCATATTCTCAAAAAATTTGGGTATAATACCTCTCAATTTTTTAAAAATTTTTAATCGGATGGGTCAACAATTGAAAGAGGTGGCCTGCTGGTTGCTGCCATATTTTTGTAAATCGACCGACCAACTGATTGATTGCCTTTGAATTTCGATACCTTTTTATTTAGGCATTTGCCAATGCCACCGCCTCTGTCAATTACAAAATTCGTTTTGGAATTTTAATGCCAACTGGGCCATTTGAATTGGTGAACGAACGAACCAAGGAAAAGCTTACGTTGAAGAAATTGCCACGTTATGGTGATAGTGATTGGCTGTTGAAGCGATGCCCAATTAGTGAAAAGGCGGCGATGGATCAATGGGAAAACGACGAATTTTGGGACGACAACAATTTGAACAAAGTCACATTTGATTTCTGCTGGGGTGACATCAGCAATTGCATTGGGTGAGCACAGCAACAGCAATTTTTGATTTTGTCGAAAAAATAATAATTTAATTTTAGGCCATTGTCGCCACCAGCGGAGGAAAAAACGGATGAATGAAAGCGATGAAAATTAATTATTTGAGAAATGGTCGACCCTCATCAATTGGATTCGGATTTGATGCGTTCATTTTCTTTTTGTTTTTGAAAATATTTTTGAATACAACAATTTTCTGATTAATTGGCTGGACGCCTAAATGGAAAGAGTGCCCTTTGTTTTAAGCGATGCTAAAATCACCAAAAATTGTTTCCAAAAAATTAAATTTTTAAAATTTATACGAATTAACCTCAAAAACTCTGTTAAAATTACCCATGAGAGATAAAAGACCATTTTACAGTACACTCCAAACAAAATTAATTCACAGATTAAAATGCATTAACAAAACAAATTCACATACATTCAGTGATCACGAATTTGAGTTCTATGTGTCTTGCAAACCAATAAAACTTTTCAAGGAAAAAAGGGCAAATTTTTTGAAAAATTTGAACATTTTCTTACCATATCATTAAAATTTCCAAAAAAAATTTCCTTTTTTGAAAATGTGACCCAAAAATGGCAAAAATTTGTGACTTTTTGACGCAAAAATATGCTACAACTCGGGGAGCTATGCTAATATTTTTAGTATAAAAAGGCCTTATTTTCTTCTCCTCCGCCTCCATTCCTTTCATTCATTCGTCCATTTCCGGTCATTTTGTTCCTGCAAATGTCTTCAGAAATTCTGTACGTTTATTATTTCTTTTTTTTCTAACGTTTCTTTTCTTTTTCTCCGCTTTTGGCCAATTTCGATATTAAAATTTCAAACCAATTTTGAAAGTGGTAGCTTTTTGGAAGCTAAAAATTCATTTTCAGTTTGTCTGCCGTGATACTTCTGTTGGTCGATTTTGCCACCATTCTTTGGTTCTTTTTTGGCCATGTCAAAAAACGACGACGCCTTCACAAAAAAGAAATGTAAATAAATTAATCAAAAAATTTGGAAATTTCATAAAAATTTGAAATTTTTCAGCTTTATCTGCGGCGATTGTTGGCTTTTGGTGTTCGATTTTCTTGCGCCTTCTCAGCTTGGCCTCGAAATTGCACTGATCAACCGCCGCTTTGATCGCATCGTCGACGAACACTTCAAAACACGCAAATGGAAATTGGGCAAAATGCGAATTTGCCACGAAATTGGAGACAATGGCACCAAGCAAATGAAAATTGTCAATTCCGATGAAAATCCATTGCCAATCCCGCAAAATCCGTTGCCCAACAAAGTCATCGGATTCAGACACATTACAATCGAGTAAAAAATTGATTAAATTGGAATTTTATGTCATTTATGTTTTTCAGTTACATCGATCAAAATGTCGTCGCATTTCTCCGCCGTTTTCACCGTTTTTTCGCCGTTTGTTCAACGAATTTGGAAATTACCACGGGCAATGAACGCATTTTGGACTTTGTTTTGCTCAACATTTGGCCAATACTTCGTGACTTCATCATCCGTCTGCGTTTGAATACCATCGCTTTTCGCCGTTTGCGTCAATTGGCCCCGTCACTTCTCAAAGATTGTCCATCTCTTCACACTGTCATTTTCTATGGCGACATTCTGCCCGCTTTTCCGCCTGATGACAGTGCCAATGCGTCGGATGGCCAAGCGATGACCAAATGGCTGTTTACGCCCCGTCCTGATGGTTTGCCGAAGGTGTTGCATTGCTATGACTTTTCGGTTGCACAATGGTCGTCAACGATTGAACAGCTCAAAACGGTGATTATCCCAATTTCATTAGTTTTTCTATGATTTTTTTTGTCCCATTTTTAGGCATTTTCCAATGCTTCTTCTCCGGTTACTTTTTGCATTCACTTTCTGATGTCTCCTCCACCTGACTTCATTGAGCCGTTTGATCGGATCAACGAAGTGACTGGAGAGAAATTGCTTCTTCTACAATCTGAAAATGATTTTTGGCTCATCCGTTGTCCAATTGCGTGGGATGGAAGAAAATGGAAAAGTGTGAATGTTGAAATGATTGCTCGAACGAACCCAATTGACATTGTGATCGAAGATGGCGGATACGACGACGGGTGAACAATTTAAAATGCTTAATCATTTTATGAGTCCAATCGTCGACAATTTTGCTTAAACTTTGTGCTTTCAATTTGTATCCAAAAATGTACGGTTTGTTTTGAAATGGACAGAATTATGGTACAAAAAATCATGGATGGTTACGTTGATTGGACTCATAAAATGCCAATGACTTATAATTTGCAATGGAATAATCATTGTTTTTTCAGTTTTCTCGACGCCGCTTCTCCCGGGCCGAGTGATCAGCAGAAGAAATGAATTAATTGGCTGGTGTAATTATGTTACCGAAATGATATTGGTGGCACATTGGCATTTAAATATTGCCTAGGTAATTGTTTGTTTGTATTTGACTTTTGCTTGCTCCGCAAATGCCATTGTATTTTATGTATATATGTGAAATTCAATGTGAGTAATTAATTAATCGTTGATAAAATGGCTAATAATAAAAACGGTAAAAGTTGCGCATATTCGTTGCCCAACCCAATAAATGCCATGGCACAACAATTTTCGGCTGGCCTTAGGCTGTCAATTTTTTAGTCACACACAATTAGATATTATTAATGACAATTTCCAGTTCATCACGGAAATGTTCAACAATTATATCCGCTGAAGTAAAGAATGATCAATAGGAATGCTTACCGAAAACTTCCTGAGATTCGCGACTTACCGCCGAGTCCGAAAACTCCGAGACAAAATCCGAGACTTCAAAAATTCTCACACCCTTAAAAATCGATTAAAACTTTCTATAACTTTCTTTTTAATGAACGTTTTTGATAAGAAAATATGAGAAAGAATTCGAGAAAATTTTGTGCTCATTCCGTTGGACCTAACGGATTTTCCAGAAAATTTTTCACAGCCTTCAAGAATTTTTTTCGCATTTTTCGTTCTGTCCACCATCTGCTGGTCACTCACTGTCCAATGATTCCATTCGGCACTTTTGCTGATGGTCAACCCGAAAAAAGTGTGTGGGAGGGGGGGAGGGGGTGGTTTGCAAAAATTTTCATAAGTCGTGAAAGCTTCTTCAAATTGGGTTCTCTGGATCACTCTGCTGATCAGTGATCATGAAGCTGGTTCGCTTCGGTCAACATTAATTAGAAACAAACTATAAAATTTAAAATGCATTTTTTAGGACGAAATTAAATGAATAACTGAGAAAAACAAGCAATCCGTTAAATATTCACGCATTTTTTTATTGCGATAATGAGCGGATAATTAGAAAACCCGACCAATTTGGTGCACTCCTACGGACCTGTCTATCCCCGACAAATGCCGACTCCGACTTTTCCCACCCCCCGAATTGCTACGCTAATATTTTAGTATAAAATGCCCTTGTTTCTCCTCCTCTTCCTCATTCCATTCTCTCATTATTTTCCCTCTATTTCCCAGTGATTTTGCTGCTGCTAATGTCTTCAGAAATCTCTCTGTCTGACGGTTTAAATTGACCGGTTTCCTAGCATTTTTTTTATGTTTTCGATTTTTTTCAACCCACAATTTTTTTTGTTTTGTTTCGGTGACTAAAAAAATTAACAAATGATTTTATTTTAAACAGTAACAACAACAAAAATTTTTTTAAAGGTTTTAATCGATTTTAAGGGAGTGAGAATTTGAAAAGTCTCAGAGTTTTCGGACTCGGGGGTAAGTTTTTCCACTATAACTTTCATGAATCTGACATTCATTTGGACCAATTTCGAATCCCGGACCCGAATTCGAACAAAAAGTCGAAAAGTCAAAAGCGGTACAGAATGACTATTCTTTGATATTCCAAAGGTTTGTGACCAAATTTAGCATGTTTTAATCAATTTAGGAACAAAAGTGAGAATTTTGAAAATTTTGAGTTTTCGACTTTTTGTTCGAATCCGGGTCCGGGATTCGAAATTGGTCCAAAAAATGCCTTTTTTCTTCTCCTCTGCCTCATTCCATTCATTCATTCGTTCACATTTCTGGTCATTTTGTTGCTACAAATGTCTTCAAGAATACGTCTCTTTTTACATTTTTTGTTGTCGCTCGATTTTCTTATTGTTTAGGAAAGATTTTTCAAGCAATTATCTATTTATTCTGCTGATTGTGTCACCAATTAATCGTAAAACGGCAAAAGTTTGCTAATTTCAGCAAAAAATGAACAGACGGTAAGGAAATTTTTAAAAATTTAAAAATTTTACATTTCTTCCTAATTTTTCATGTTTCAGTTGGATTTGTGCGGATGTTTGGATGGACATTCTCCCATCTTTTGAACGTGTTGAACTTGGTCTCACAATGGCATTACTTTCTGACCGTTTCGATGCTTTGGTGGACGCGCACTTCGACGGAAAAAGCGAATTGACAATTTGGAGAGATGTCGAAATTCGCAAGGACAAAGGACCAGAACCGACACTGTCTGTTCTGATTGATGACGATGACAATTTTGTGGATTTTCCATTGCCGGATCGTCCGTTGCCAAACAAAATTCGTTTTTGTTTTCTTCAGATTTAGTAATTTTAAATTTTTTTGTTTGTAGCATTTTTTTTTATTTCTTCAGCTACATTGACCATTCCGTCATTGAATTTCTCCGTTCCAACAAGCACATTTGGGACAGAATGGGCACCTTGGGGTTGTATGTGTGTTCATCAGACAAAAATCAAAATGATGTCCAACCAATTTGGGATGTCATTGTCCGTCAAATTTGGCCAAATTTTGCGACAAACATTCGTCATTTGGGCTTTTATACTGCCGATGCTTTGGACAATTTCCGTCGCCGCACTTCACCAACAATTCTCACTGATCTTTGCCAATTGAATTCAATCGAATCCATTGATCTGTTGCCCGATCAAATTGCTGATGATGGACCGAATGCAACTGCTGGCCAAGCATTGTCAAAATGGTTGCACACGCCGAGAAAAGATGGACAACTCAAGCTATTGTATGGCAAGGCTTATTTGCATTCACCGCTTCTCGAATGTATCAACAATTTCAAAGAGGTGTTGTGATCTGCCAGCCCTATTTTTCGTTGAATTGTTTTTTGTTTAGACATTTCGCCGTGCCATTTCTTCCGTCAGTTACATTATTCGAATTGTTTGTGCGATAACAATGCCAATTGAACAATTTGAAGTGGTGAATGAACGGACCAATGAGAAGCTGACACTGTGGAAAAAATCAGAGGATAATTGTTGCTGAAGCGATGTCCAATTGGGGAGACGGCGACGGTTCAGCGGAAAACAGACGAAAATTGGGACGACAATTTGAACACTGTCAAATTTTATTTGTTGCGTGGCAATGATAGCATTGGGTGAGCAACAGTAACGAACGGAATTTGATTTTGTAGAAAAATAATTTATACAATTCAAATGGCACTAAATTTTAGGCCATTGTCGCCACCAGCGGGAAGAAGCGGATGAAAGCAATCAAAATTATGTGTAAGAAATGGTCGACGATCTCACCAATTGAAATTTAATTTGTTGCTCTCGTTTTATCTCAAAATCTCTCTCTTCTTTCATTTGTTGGTTCTTTCGTTCGAATTTCACTATTGTTACCCCATTTCCGCCCGAAATTGACATAGAAAACTTTTTTTTTGTGTCGCACTTTTTATAAAATAAAAAAAAAGTTGGGAACCGGGGCCAGCACCGGATTTTGTTAAGAAATTTTACTCTTAGAAGTCATAAAATGCACTGAGAATAGAGAAACTAATAAAATTAGGGGCGAATATCCAAAATAGGGATTTCTAGGGTCGGATATGGGCGTTAAAACGAAGAATTTCCGAATAAAAAATGTGTTTTTCGTGCATTTCTCATTGAGTTAAAGCCGCAGAAAAAATAAATAAAAACCTAAGAATCCTCGCCCTAGTACCTAATAAAAACCTTTAGATAAAATTCATTTTAATTGCGCCGCCCATTAAAAAAAAAGAAAAAACTTTCCTCCGCCGACCATTGCTTAGTTTCTTCTGCAACAATTGGTGAAAATCAACAATTAGGACGGCGAACTGTTCGCATGGCCAAGAAAGTGAAACGAACTTTGATGAAAATGTCAGCCAAATTTGGCAGTTTTCATCCATTAAACAATCGAAGTTTCCGTCCATTTCAGTTGGGTGTGCAACGATATGTTTGGGTGGACATTTGCCCATTTTTTGGCCGTGCTAAAATCGGCATCAAAATGGCACTGATTTCTCCGCGATTCGCTTTAATGACCTTCGAATTGAGTAATTTAGAACTCATTATTGGTCTTAAAAGCACCCCTTTTCAGGTACATGGGTTGGTCTTTTCTTAATGCATTTCGTCCATTTCACTGTTTTAGTGCCATAAAATTGTTTTCGAGTTTTTGGGGTCACTCTAATCATGAAAACTGACACCAATTTCGACCAATTCCGACTTTAAAATTCAAAATCAAAATTGCGGATTTTTGTTTGAAAGACTGCTAATACTCGGAAAGAAACTGAAAGCCATTAATCCTGTAATATTTAATCATTTAAGCAATTTTAATATGATAAATCAGAAATTTGATTTTTTTTTTTTTTTTTTGCTTTTGATTTGAACGGCTCTTAATTACCTTAGCTCGAGTCCGGGTAATTGCCGGGAATAAGAAATTTTTTAGAAATGGCCAAAAACACTAAAAAAACCAGAGGCTCCTAGTGCTGATTGAATATGTAGGTCAAAATTGATTTAACTGTTTTGGAATTTGGGAATTTTTATGAAGCTTTTAAGTAGAGATCGGAATTTTGAGAAAATACGGATAAGGGTAAGGGTTACGGGCTTGCCATCTATACGGGTTACGGGCTTACGGGCTAAAAACCCGTAAAACCCTTAACCCGTAAAAACCCGTATTCAAAAATAATACGGGTCCGTATACGGGTAAGGGTTTTTTCTTTTTGATAAAAATAGGTTTAATAAATATAAATTTTGAATATTTAAAGCTAAAAGACATTATAATAATTTTTATTATAATTTTTAAGCAACGAAATTCAAAAAACACAACAATTGGCATGCGGCGGTGGCCGTTGGGCGCCTCCGGGAAATTTTTTAAAATTTGATTGCAATTTGTTATTAGATTTAATAGAAAAATTGACCAAATTTGCGATTTTTAACTGATTTCATGAATTTTGCGGACAGTTTTTCATTAAAATGATTTATAATTTTGAAAAATTTACAAATCCAATTCGTAAAAAAAAGAATTAAGAAAAACAAAAAAAATTTCATAAAAAATTTAAACGTTCAATAACTTAAAAAATTTTTGGTACAGAAATAATTGATTTCTTTTCAAATTACATAAATTTTACATATTTACCAATGCTTTTTTCGATTTTTCACCGAAAATTTTACGGAATTGACCGCCCAATTTTAAAGTTTTGGCGAATTGACTGCACAAAATTTAAAAATTTACTCCATTTTCACCTTAAAAAATGTAAGAAAATTAACCCGTAAAACCCGTATCGTAATTGTACGGGTAAGGGTAAGGGTTACGGGTTTGACATCGATACGGGTTACGGGTTTACGGGCTAAAAACCCGTAAAACCCTTAACCCGTAAAAACCCGTATCGGCCGAAAAAAGTACGGGTTACGGGTTACGGGCCCGTAAAAACCGTATACGGGTCCGGCCCGTATCCGATCTCTACTTTTAAGGAATAAAGGAAAAATAAAAAGACATTTGAATTTTTTGAATGTTATGGCATTATGTTCAGGCGTCATTTTAACGAAATTTCAAATTTTAAGGATGAATTTTTTCTGTTTCACATCAAGCAAAATTTCCCTCGCCTTCGTCCACCTATACCCTTAGATTTCCAAAAATTTAGCAAAAAAAACAACTTGTTTTTTGGTCAAAATCTGTTACAAAAAGCAATTTAATTTTAAAAAATTTCTCCGTCAGACTCTTCCCATAAAATTGTATAAATAAAGTTTTTTTAGTTTAGTTACCTAATTTCATTTTCGCAATCACAACTTACGACAATAATTGTGCTGCTAATTGCCGCAAAATGAACCGACGTTTAAGGAAAATGTGAGAAATTTTAAATGGTAGAATTTTGCACTTTTGCATTTTCGTGCGCCCTTACGAGTGTCAAAAACCAGAGATTTGTCTCTACGAGTTGGGTTTCCGGCTTTTGAATAGAATTTTTTTTTTCAAAATTTGCTCCCCACTTTTGTTTTTTGTATTTTATGTTTTACGTATGCATTTCAGTTGGATTTGCAGCGACATATGGATGGACATTCTCCCATCTTTTGACCGTCCTCAACTCGGCCTCAAAATGGCATTGCTTTCCGACCGTTTCGACTTTTTGGTGGACACGCATTTTGATGGAAAGGGCGAATTGACAATTTGGAGAGAAATAACAATTTGCGAGGGCATTGGACCAGAACCGAGACTGACTGAACGGATTGATGGCAAATTGGTGGAATTTCCGTTGCCGGACCATCCGCTGCCCATCAAAATTCGTTTTACGGATCTTTATATTGAGTAATTTTAATTGTTTTTTTTTTGTATTTTAAAGCATACTATTTTTGTTTCATCAGGTATATTGACCATTCCGTCATTGAGTTTCTCCGTTCCAACAAACAAATTTGGGACAGAAATGGCACCAATTTGCTCATTCGAATAGAATCAGACACAAATGTTATCCAGCCAATTTGGGATGTTCTTGCCAGTGAATTTGGCCAATTTTTGCGACAAATATTCGTCATTTGACCATTGACTATGACGATCATTTGGACAATTTGCGTCGCTACATTTCGCCGACGCTTCTCACTGATTTTGATCAATTGAATTCAATTGATTCTGGTTGTCTGTTCCCCGATGGAATTGCTGATCATTTTGATGGGCCAAATGCAACTGCTGGCCAAATGTTGACAAAATGGCTGCACACGCCGACAAAAAATGGGCAGCCGAAGCGATTGCTTTGTGCGGATTATGACGAAGAAGTGAACTTGGATTGGGTCAACAGCTTCAAGGAGGTGCGTGCGTTTGGTCACATTCTCAAAAATTTGGGTATAATACCTCTGGCATCACTCAATTTTTTTGAAAAAATTTTCAAAATTTTTAATCGGATGGGTTAACAATTTGAAGAAGTTGTCCTGGTGGTTGCTGCCACATTTTCGTTAAACAAACGACTAATTGATTGATTGCATTTGATTTTCGCTTCCTTTTTGTTTTTGTTTAGACATTTATCCGTGCCACCACTTCTGTCAGCTACAAAATTCGACTTGAACTTTATGATTCAACACCAATTGGAACATTTGAATTGGTGAACGAACGGACCAAAGAAAAGCTGACGCTGGAGAATGTGTCAAGTTATGGTGGTGGTGATTGGCTTTTGAAGAGATGTCCAATTAGTGAAAAGGCGGCGACGGATCAATGGAAAAACGACGACAATTTGAACTATGTTCAATTTAATTTGTATGATGGCAAAAGTTCGATTGGGTAATTTGTAAAAGATAATTCAATTCACACAAATTCAAATTGTATTTAATTTCAGGCCATGTCGCAACCAGCAGGCGAAGAAGAAAAAGAAGCGGATCAAAGCATCGAAATATCGTCGGATTGCCCGGAAGACGAATTAATTGTATTTGAGAATTGATCGATCTCACATAATTGGAATTTATTGCTTTTGTTGATTTTTTTTTCTTTAATACATTTGTTGTGCAATTTCTTTAGTATCAATTTTGGCGGAGAAATTGCTGCTGCAGGGGTCCGAGTGCGCCATCGATTTGTGCAAGTGCTGCTGCTACTGCTGGCAGGCCCCAGCTCGTCCTAATTTTTTGTTTTTTTAAATCATAAACTTTACACAGGGTTAGTAATCCCAAATCACCCATTTCCTAATTTTCGGGATTTAAAAATCGGTTGAAAGTAAAAAAAATCATCTTTACATTTAAAAATCCTATAATTTGACACCAGGAAGTGTAGCCCGAACCCCACCCCACCCCCCAGTATTACCCAGCGAAATTTCGAATCCAAAAAGCTCGCAAAATTTCGGAACCGGAATAGGTAGTTAGATTACACCTTATTTAGCATATGATAAAATTTCATTGGCGCCCTAGGCCTGGAATTTTCAATTTTGGCACAACTCGAGTAGAACAAAAAAAATTTTATACAATTTCATGTGTATTGTATTACTGTGTCATTATTATTGTACGACGACTGTCTCTGCTGCTGTTGCTGTTGGTGGTTGTGGTGCCTTTGCTGTATTTTCACTAATTTCGAATCCCGGACCCGAATTCGAACAAAAAGTTGAAATTTAAAATTTTCAAAATTCTCACTTTTGTTCCAAAATTGACCAAAACAAGCTAAATTCAGTCAAAAACCATTGAAACATTAAAAATAATTATTCTGTACAGATATGAATCTAAAAGTGGATTTTGAAAACTTTGAATTTTCTACTTTTTTGTTCGAATTCGGGTCCGGGATTCGAAATTAGTGAAAATGAATGTTGGATTCGGGTTCCCCGACCCTGAAAACGCACATAAATATGTTTTCACGATTTTTTAGAATAAAAAAAAAATTTTTCCAAAAAGGGGGCCCACCATCTATAGTATTACCAAATTCTCTTGGCAAAACCTTAAACATTAGACAAATTATCACTGATATTTAATTTTTCTTAATTACTAAATCGGATTTCGTTAGTCAATTTTCATTTAAGACACATACATTTTTCTAAGACAGACAAAAATTGCTTAATTTTCAGTAAAAAAAAAAATTAATAGGTTTTGAAATTCTTCATTTTTTTTTTTTGTATTTTTGGCTTTATATAAACATAAAAATTAAATTTAATTGTCATGGTGCGGAGTCGAACCTCCATCCTTCTTTTTTCCTTTGGCTGTCTTACAAAACCACTGAGCCAAATACGCTATTTCTTGGTACAATAAATACAAAAGTCTGCAAAAGGTCCGAAAAAATTTGGTAGACAAAAAGAACAAAAAAAAAAAACGGAAATTTGTACATAAATCGTCGCCCCAAAAACCCTTTTAAATGCCTCCAGCAGAGAATATTTAATTTTTAAATTTTGGGAGACAAATTTAATGGACTGACTGACACTGACTCATTCATTTCATTTCAATCATCAGCAAAAATCGATTAGCAAAAGCAAGAAAGTACACACATAAAAGATAAAACTGCTGATGAATAATGAAAAACCCATCGGTTGTTTCTTGAATTTATTGGAAAATGATAGACAAAATAATAAATAATTTTCCTCATTCTAATTAATAAATAACAAATTTCCGACAACCTAATTAATGCTAATGAAATGATAATGCGATAATAAAAGTGATTAATGTGCGGGTGCATTTGCCTGGAGAAAATGGCGTGGTTGGAAGTGTTTGAAAATTTGTTAAATTGAAGCAATTTTTTGAATTTCTTGTGTTTTCAAAAAATTCAGGGTTTGAAACGGAGACGGTACCAAAACCTATGGCCTTGGGTTTTTTAAAAAGCAATTTAAAAATTTTGGCTTTAAAGGCCTTAAAAATTTCAAATAAAAAAACAGTAGTAAAAAAATTCAATTAATAACCCAAAAAGCCTTAAAACTTTCACTAGAGTTGAGCGGACAAGTGCCGGAGACGGTGATTACCGGTTTTTCAGATTCCGATACCATTTTTTGAAAAATTTATAAGTACCGTTACGGTTTTGGAATGAAGTCCCGGTATCCCTCAAACTGAATCAAAAAAAAATTTTTTTTTTGCTACACATATAAGTAAAGAAGCTCGTAAAAGCCTATAGAGACAAATAAAAATTTTAAATTTTTAAGCAAAAAAATTAGCAGCAGAAAAAAACAGGGGAGAGAGAGAAAGTTAACACACCGAAAAGAAAGCGTGTTTGTTGTTGGTGTGGTCCTCCCCCGGGTCGGGGTCACTTTGGCGCGGCCATTTTGGCGCGAGCTTTTTTTGGCGCGAGCTTTTTTTGGCGCGAGCTTTTTTGGCGCGGGCCATTTTGGAGCGGGCCATTTTGGCGCGGGCCATTTTGGCGCGGCCATTTTGGCGCAACCGTTTTGGCGCCCTATATAAACTGGCTTTTTTGGCGCCGTAAAAATTTTTTTAAAAATTTTTCAAAATTTGAACTAACCCTGTAAAAAACAGTTTTTTTTTCCTGCTGTGAACTACCATATGATGGAATTTTGCTAAAAAGTAAAAGTTTTATTTTATAAAGTATTGTGTACCATCGAATACCGTGTCGGGTTTCGAATTTTCGAGTCAAAATCCAGTATACTTGTTTGAATTTTAGTCCGGGGTTCGTAATTAGTCAAATCTATGATCAGATTATGATCAACACCCTCGAAAACCACCCTAATGGTAATTTTGAACAGAAATATAAAAGTTAAATTAGGCACCACAATTCAGCGCCATTGCTAGCAATTGCATTAGAATGGTACTTTGAAATAAAATGGCTTATTATTATGCACAAAGAAAGACAAATTAAAAATTTTTTAAAAATTTTTGGAGATTTTTTAACACTGGCGCCAAAAAAGCCATTTTATATAGGGCGCCAAAATGGCCGCGCCAAAATGGCCCGCGCCAAAAAAGCTCGCGCCAAAAAAACCTCGCGCCAAAATACCGGCGCCAAAGTGGCCGCGCCAAAATGGCCACGCCAAAGTGGGCGGTTCCCTCCCGCTGCCCGTCAAACGTCGAAATGTCGCCGCGTCATAATGTCGCCGCGTCGAAATGTCGCCGCGTCATAATGTCGACGCGTCGAAATGTCGCCCAAGCTAAAAAGAGTCAAAATGTCGCGGTCTACCTCAGTTGGGCCGGCACGATTGGGCCGGCACGGTTGGGCCGTCACGTTTGGGCCGGCACGGTTGGGCCCCAGCATAGTTTTCCATTATAACTTTCTACAACTTTTTTCTTTGCCATCCAAATCCAACATTGTTGGTATCATTCGAAAGCTTAATGTGTTTAGAAACTTTTTCTAAGCTATTGCTTCGCGATTAGACAAATACGAAAAAAGTTATACATGAAAATTCCAAAAAAATCAAAATTTTTGAAGTTTTTCTTGATAAAAATTTTTTCCAGGCTTAAAAATCTTTTTGTTTTTTGTTAGGCTAATAAAGCATGTTAAGAGCTTTCGAATGATACCAAGATTTTTGGATTTGGATGTCAAAGAAAAAAGCTATCATGGAAAATCATGCTGGGGCCCAACCGTGCCGGCCCAAACGTGACGGCCCAACCGTGCCGGCCCAATCGTGCCGGCCCAACTGAGCGGTTCCGAAATGTCGCCAAGCCAAAAAATTAGTGAAAAAGTCGAAAACTATATATTTTTTTTGAAAATACTAAGTTCATTAACAGTTTATCAGAATCGTTTAAAGAACACAAAACAATAAAAACTGGCAGAGAAAACATGTAATATTTCTAATTATTCGAAGATTGACAAAAAAAAAAGAAGTTCGAATGGACAATTTTAAGGAACATGCACGGCTTGCTGACACGGCATTCATTCGGCTTGTCGCAATTGACTAAAAATAAAGCAGTTTTGCATGAAATATGCTTAACTTTAGTGTGTGAAATTTGGTGGTTAACGTTTGTAAAGGAAATAAAATGTGAAACGATCATTAAGAGTGTATGGGTGTATTGTTAAATTGAAAATAGGTATAATAGTATTTAAACTAATAATTGTATAATTTTTCGACTTTTTCACTAATTTTTTGGCTTGGCGACATTTTGACTCTTTTTAGCTTGGGCGACATTTCGACGCGGGACATTATGACGCGGCGACATTATGACGCGGCGACATTATGACGCGGCGACATTTCGACGCGGCGACATTATGACGCGGCGACATTTCGACGCGGCGACATTTTGACAGCGCGCCGTTCCCTCCTCCCCCACCCCTTCCGCGTCTCCGCTGTCCGCCACCCCACCGCTGACGCCGATGATTAGCGCAATGGCGAGGGGTAGGGGGGGGGGAGGTTTAGGTACACCCACCGACGAGCCGAGGCCCCCCCCCCCCCAAGGCGGAATGTATGCGGTGGGGAGGTCTTTGCCCTCCCCCCCAAGGCGGAATGTATGCGGTGGGGAGGTCTTTGCCCTCCCCCCCCAAGGCGGAATGTATGCGGTGGGGAGGTCTTTGCCCTCCCCCCCAAGGCGGAATGTATGCGGTGGGGAGGTCTTTGCCCTCCCCCCCAATCGCCCCCGTGAATAAACATGCATATCACCACCGCCATTATCATTCAGGCGGCAGCGGCAGCAAAAAAGCATCACCTAAGGGGGGGGGGCATAGGAGGCAGCCAACCAGCCAACAATGTACAGCACAAAGACCACCGAACCACCATCATCATCATAGCGCGATCATCATCCACGGCGTCAGCGAGCGCCAATAATGCTCAATTTTTTAGGCAGGGATTGTGCTAGGATCCCGAGTGACAGGCGGGGGAGGGGTTGCGGGCTGTAAATTTTTTCAAATAACGGAGGAAAGACGAAAAAATTCCCCCCCCCCCTCTCTAAATTCTGGTTACGTTACCCTACCTACCTACGCCACAAGAAGCAAAGTGGCACGACTTTTTGGCACCTATTTCGGTGCCAACATTTTTTTCCTTATTTAAAAAAGTTTAAGCGTTTCGTAACCTCTGGTTTACAATATATAGTGAGAAAAATTTAAAAAATATAGTTTTTTTATGGTTTTTAAGACAGCTTTTTTTTAAATTGGCCAATCGCTTAGTGACTAATGCATGTGCTTTAGTTCTGTGGTCCCCACAAAATTGGCGCAGATTGGGGGACCAAAGTTGTCCGGCGCGCGCTCAGCTACAGACCGACCACCGCCCCCCGCATAAAAAACCTAATTAATTCCATTCTTTTCACTAATTATCATTTTTGTTGATTATTAACGCCACCATCACCACCATCGTCGCCAAAAATCCATTCGTTAATGATAAAATAATAAATAAAAAAAAGTATCGGACGAGCAGCAGCAGCAGCCAAAATTCAATGATTATGTGGTGGTAATGATGATGAAGAGTTATGCAATGAACGACAATGATATATGGGGGAGATGAGGTGTTGTAAAACTACAAAAACGACCTCTAGGGAAATTTTTTAAAAATTTTTGTAATAAAAAAAACTGGAAATATGAAAAGAGAAATGATGATGTTCCAACATTTGTTGAGCCAACGTGTAATTAAACAATGTGCTCTTGGGACTGCGATGAAAATGACGAGTTGAGGGACTGATTGACCTATGGACTCAACAAAATTAAAAAAAAAAATGGTCGCGAAAACCGGGCCTCGAAACTCAGGACTCAAAATGGCGAAGAAATTCATGCCGAATTTTCAAGATTTTAATTTAAGCTTTCGAATCATATCTATGGCTGTATAATTCTGCAAAGTTGGAACAAAGTGAAATTTAGCAAAATTGAGAAACACATAAAAAATGACAATAAAATGTTTTTTTTTTCACGAAAGTGTAATTTTTTTGGTACTTTCCCATTATATGACCACAAGCCAAAATTTTAAAAAAGCAACAAAGGGGCGCGCAAATTCAACAAGGCGCGCTGTGGCATTACTTTGGAGGCATATGTGGTAAATATTAATCATAGGGCCCAGACTCAAAAACACACAAAACAACTTTTATAGGTTTTCTTATACGCGGAAAACGATTAAGCAATCAAAAAATTTTGGCGCGCTTCAACTTTAAACCGGTTTTTTGGTTTTTTAACCGGTTCAAAATTCGAAAAATTAAGAAAATTGGGCATTTTTAATTTTTTTTTTTTTTTTTATGGACACTTCAGTACCAAAGAAAAAAATGGGTAAACAAAATAAAGCTAACTTTCGCAAAAGGGAGCATGCGAAGACGGAGCAAGTAGTGGGGCGAGACGGAGGGCGGAGGAAAAAGTCTGACGAGCGCCACAGGCGGTTGACTGCGGGGGCCCGAAGGGCCCCCGCCAATCAGTCAACCGCCTGCGGATCACGCGCGGACTGCTTCCGGAGCCCGTAGTCTCGCCCCACCTACTGGCCGCCGTAGTCGAGTGTGCGACGGTTTTTTAGCGCAATACTCGATATTCAAGGTTAAACGATTTTCGTCAATTTTCTTAATTTTTCGAATTTTGAACCGGTTCAAAAACCGGTTTAAAGTTGAAGTGCGCCAAAATTTTTGATTGCTTAATCGTTTTCAGCGCATAAGAAAACCTATAAAAGTGGTTTTGTGTGTTTTTGAATCTGGGCCCTATGATTAATATTTTCCGGCATATGTATATGCAACAATTGCTGATAAGATCTCGTCAAGGGTGGAATTGTTCAAATTGTTAATTTATGCGGTGGGAATATGGAATTTGCGCGCCCCTTTGTTGCTTTTTTAAAATTTTGGCTTGTGGTCATATAATGGGAAAGTACCATTTTTTTTACCAATGTTTGGATTCGTACTTGGATGCCAAATACGTGCTTGGATTTTGGCTTTCTTGCTTAGAAAATTTTACTGTATTTATTTCCAAGATTGTACTGTACTGGGAAATCGGTATTTTTACATCTGAATAGAGCCCGGAAATTTCAAATTTGAGCGAAAGGCGGGGGCGGGCGATTTTGTGATTTGTGTTGGGCAGACCAAACTGTGCAGCAATTGACGACATTTTGAAGAAAAAATTTATATTTTCAGGATAAATTTTTTTTTCTCATTTTCATACCAATTTTTAAATTACATTTTTTATAATAAATTTTTACTACTATTTTGTTTTTATTTCAAGTAAAATATAAGCTATTTTGCTGGCTTTTGAATAGATAAAAGTGATTTTAATTTTTTGGAATTTATTTAATTGTTTTTAAAGAAAAAATTCAAAATATAGTTTGGCATAATGCTCACTTTTTTATTTGGCGACTTTTTGAAGAAAAAACTTACATTTTCTTGATGAATTTTTTTTCTCATTTTCATGCCATTCAAAATCTCCGCCTTCTGCCCACCTATTCCCTTGGGTTTTCAAAATTTTAGCCAAATCATTCTGGTCGAAATCTATTATAATAATTAATTTACTTTTAAAAAAATTCTCCGGTGGACCCTTTCCATAAAATTTATTGAGAAAATAATATTGTAAAAACATAGTGAAAGAAAACAGTGCATAAATAAAGTTTTTTTTTTAGTTTATTTACCTAATTTCTTTTTCGCAATCACAAATTACGACAATAATTGTGCTGCTAATTGCCACAAAATGAACCGAAGATGTTTAAAGAAAAAAATGTGAGAAATTTTTTAATGATACAATTTTTGGCACTTTTGCATTTTCGTGAGCCCTTACGAAAAACCACAGGGGGAGGAGGGCGGATTTTGAGGTAAAATCATTGGTAAAAAAACAGAAATTTATCTCAAATCGTAGTACGAGTTGGGTTTCAGACTTTTGATTTGTAATTTTTCTAAATTTGCTCCCAACTTTTGTTTTTCATTGGACCTATTAAACTGCAAAAGTGCCAATTTCTCTTTTTAAGTAATTTTTACGCACTCATTTCAGTTGGATTTGTGCCGACGTTTGGATGGACATTTTTCCATCTTTTGACCATGCCCAACTCGGCCTCAAAATGGCATTGCTTTCTGACCGTTTCGATTGTTTGGTGGACGCGCATTTCGACGGAAAAAGCGAATTGACCATTTGGAATGACATTACAATTCGAAAGGACAAAGGACCAAAACCGAGACTGTCTGTATGGATCGATGACAGTAAAAATTATGTGGATTTTCCGATGCCGGACCATCCGTTGCCCACCAAAATTTGGTTTAAGAGCCTTTGGATTAGGTAAGTAATTTTAGACTTTTGTTGTCTCTAATGCACTTTATGAGTCCAATCGACTTTTATGAGTCCAAAGGTATTTTATGAGTCCAATCAATTGACAATCCCGGGTTTTTATACAACAACTTTGTTCATGTTCGAACAAACCCTATCTTTTTGGTTTCATTCGAAAGCACCAAGTCTAAATAATGTAATAATACGAGAGAAAACAAGAGAATCCTAACATTTCAATAAAGTTACAAACGAAAATGACCAGCAATTACTTAATTGATCATATCTTTTTTGGTAATTGACGGAACGCTGCGATTTTATATATTTTAGCTTCGTTAGACTTGGTGCTTTCGAATGATACCAAAAAAGATAGGGTTTGTTCGAACATGAACAAAATTATTGTATAAAAACCCCGGATTGTCAATTGATTGGACTCATAAAAGTCAAATTGGACTCATAAAGTGCATTAGAGCCCTTTTGGGCTTTATATAAAAGCTTTTTTTTTCCTTCAGCTACCTTGACCATTCTGTCATTGCATTTCTCCGTGCCAACAACCAAATTTGGGACAAAAAGGGCATCAATTTGGAATTCTCATCAGGCAAAAGTGAAAATGGTGTTCAGCAGTTTTGGAATGTTTTGGCCAGTGAAATTTGGCCGGTTTTTGTGACAACCATTCGCCAATTGTACTTTCCCTCTGCCGATCATTTGGACAATTTTCGTCGCCGCATTTCACCAACAATTCTCACTGAGCTTGACCAATTGATTTCAATCGATACTGATGGTATATTCCTCGACGTAATTGCTGATGATGGACCAAATGCAACTGTTGGCCAAGCCTTGGCCAAATGGGTGCACACGCCGAGCAAAAATGGCCAACCGAAGCGATTGTTTAGCGAAGATTTGGAGAAAGAAGGAAACAACGTCAATTGGGTCAACAGTTTCAAGGAGGTGTGTGTGGGTCATATTTTCATAAAAAACCCAATAAAAAAATATTTTTTTCCGATGCTGGGTAAAACCTCCACGTTTTCACCAAAAATGACCCAGTTTTGGCCGTTTTAAGGCAAAAAACTTGTAAAAATAATGGAAAATGGAGGGCCGGCGGTGCCGATAGGCGCCGCCGGGAAAAATTTTAAAGCTTTGAGTGCTATTTGTTACGAAAATTGCCTATAAATTTTTAAATTTTCGTTTGGGGGGAATTCGAAAAATTTTTCCATTATTTGCTGGAAAATTTTAAAAAAATTTCATTTCGGGCTAGATACGCCCTTGCTGATTACTATGGCATACATCTAAAATGGCTGAACACCGTATAATAACCGTTTTAGAAGAAAAAAGCAATGTATAGAGAAAACCGAACAAAAACTGAAAATTTCCATTTTCTACCGCCTTTGAATTTCGATTCCTTTTTTGTTTAGGCATTTGCCCGTGCCACCACTTCTGTCAGCTACAAAATTCTGTTTGCAGTGCATAATACATCAATTGAGCCATTTAAATCGGTGAACGAACGAACCAAGGAAAAGCTGACTCTTGACAATGTGCCAAGTCCTGCTCCTTATTGGCTGTTGAAGCGATGTCCAATTAGTGAAAAGGCGGTGTCGGTTCAATTGGAATACGACGAATTTTGGGACGAAAATTTGAACAAAGTCATAATTAATTTGTGGGCTTACATCAAAAAATCCATTGGGTGAGCAGCAACAGCAATTTTTGTAAATTAAAAAAAAAAAAAATTTATTTTAGTCCATTGTCGCCACCAACGGAAGAAAAAGCGGATGAAAGCAACGAAAAATAATTTATTTGAGAAATGGCCCATCACACACAATTGGACTTTGATTTGATGCTCTCTATGATTTGTTGATTCTTTCGTCCGAAAACAATATACTTTTAATATCAATTGAAAAGTTTAAGCTTATAGAATTGTTTTTGGCCCGATTTAAAATGCACAAAATGGGGACTCCTAATCTTTTAGAACGGTTAAATCCGGAAAATAATCTTAATACAAATAATAGAAAGACTTGGGTAATTTAATTAAGCCAACATTTTGCTCAACTAATGTTTGGGGCTGGGGATTTAAGCAGCGCTTCCATGTACTGATTTATCAATAGGGCTCGGAATTATATGCATCCGAGTTCAGATTCGTAATCAGCACTTTCGAAAGATCATAAAAACTGGGTTGAGCCAAAAAATTAAAAATAAAAACAAAAATTAGGGACCTCCCATTCTTCAAAATTGCCGAAAATTGTTAGAAAAAGGGGCCCCATAATTAATTGGTTTTTGTACAGTTTTGATTTACTCAATGTGAATATCCTTAAAGCGGATTCTGTTGCGCAGCGGACCGTCGGGGAATGGAAATGCCACAAATTTGGCACCGATCAGAACAGACAGTTTAACTTTTGGTCCAATGTTCTTGCGAATTATGATACGTCTCCAAAGTGTCGTCAATTCCGGTGTTCCATCAAAATGTTTGTCCACCAAAGCAACAAAACGTGGCGAAATCAGTGCCAATTTGAGGCCAAGTTCAGGACGGTCAAAGAAGGGCAGAATGTTCAGCCAAATGTCGCTACAAATCTAACTGAAACATGGAAAACAAAAACATTGATTGATTGATTGCTTAATGCCATGAAAAAATGCCAAATTTGGCCTCACATTTTCCTCAAAATTCGTTTGTTCATTTTCTTTGCCACGCGAACACTTCGCCGTCCTCCAAATGGTGTCACAAATGAGCCCATCAATTGTTGCTGATTCTCACCAATTGTGGCAGAAGAAGAAATGAAGCGATGGTCGGCGGAGGAATGCTTTTTCTTTTTTTCCACGGGCTGTGCCATCGAAAATGAATTTCGTCAAATTTTTTTGCGCAGCAGCACCTTAACATTTGTAGGTATTTGTAACTTTTTTTAGTATAAAAATGCCTTTTTTCTTCTTTTCCTCTTCATTCCATTCTCTCATTATTTTCCCTCTATTTTCCGGTCATTTTGTTGCGGCAAATGTCTTCAGAAATTTTGTACGTTTTTTATTTATTCTTTTTTTCTGACGTTTCACATTTCTTTGCTCAAATTTTGGCCAGAATTGTGAGATTAAAATTTCAAAATCAATTTTGAAAGATTAGCTTTTTAGAGGCTAAAATATTTTACTTCCTCGTCTTCGTCTTAACCTTTTGACCCTTTCATTCATTCATTTCCCCAATCATTTTTCAGTTTGTGTGCCGTGACTCTTCTGTTGGTCGGCTTTGCCACCATTCTTTTTTGGTTCTTTTTGGACAATGCCAAAAAACGACGACGCCCTCACAAAAAAGAAATGTAAAAAAAACAAAAATTTGAAAATAATAAAAATTCTTCATTTTTTCAGTTTTATCTGCAGCGATTGTTGGCTTTTGGTGTTCGATTTTCTTGCGCCTTCTCAACTTGGCCTTGGAATTGCGCTGATCAACCGCCGCTTTGACCGCATCGTCGACGAACACTTCAAGACACGCAAATGGAAATTGAACAACAAATTGCTTATCCAATGGGACATTGACGGAAATGGCACGAAGAAAATGCAAATTGTCAATTCCGATGGAAATCCATTGCCAATCCCTCGAATTCCGTTGTCGAACAAAATCATCGGATTCAGAAGCATTTCAATCGCGTAAGATTGATTAATTTGGCTTTTTTCGTCTACCTTTTCTGTTTTTAAGTTACATCGACCAAAATGTCATCGCATTTCTCCGCCGTTTTCACCGCTTTTTCGCCGTTTGTTCAACGGATTTGTACATTACCACGGGCAATGATCGCATTTTGGACTTTGTTTTGCTCAACATTTGGCCAATGTTTCGCCATTCAATGCATCTGATGTATTTGAGTTCCATCGCTTTTCGTCGTTTGCGTCAATTGGCCCCGTCACTTTTCAACGAATGTCCATCACTTTGCGTTGTATTTTTCGGTGACGGCATTTTCCCCGAATTTCCGCCAGATGAAAGTGCCAATGCGTCGGATGGTCAAACGGTGGCCAAATGGTTGTTTACGCCTCATCCGACGAATGGTCGGCTCAAGTGGCTCAGATGCTCTTTGAATTCATCGGATCAATGGCCGTCAACGATAGAACAGATTAAACCGGTGATTATCCCTTTTTAATTGATTTTCTATGTCCCATTTTTAGGCATTTTCCAATGCTTCTTCTCCGGTTGCTTTTTCCATTAACTTTCTGCTGTCTTCTCCGATTGATTCTGTTGTGCCATTTGTTATGATCAACGAAGTGACTGAAATTGACACTGGAAATAGATGCAAATGATTGTTGGCTGAGCCGTTGTCCAATTGGATAGGATCTGAGAAAATGGGAAAATGTGATCAATGAAATGAATGTTCGACAGAACCCAATTGACATTGTGATTGAAGATGAAGGATTCGGCGACGGGTGAACAATTTAAAATGCTTAATCATTTTATGAGTCCAATCAACAAATTGCTTTTGTAAACTTTGCTTTCAAATGGTACCAAAAATGTACGATTAATGGACAGAATTGATTTAAAAGTGCAATCGAATCATCGTATTTTCAGTTTTCTCGACGACGCTTCTCTCGGGCCTAATGACCACTGATCAGCAGCAGAAGAAATGAATGAATTCAATTGATTGATGCGATTATGATGACCGAAATGATGTTGGCATTTTGCCATTTCAATATTGTGTATAATTTGTTTGTTTGTATTTGATTGCTCCGCAAAATTCGGCATTTCCATTGTATTTTATATGCATGTAATTAATTCTTGTGAGTAATCGTTGATAAAATTGTTAATGATAAAACGGGAAAAAACTGGGGGTATTCGCGACGCAACCCAAGAAATGCCATGGCAAAACAATTTTCTTTGGCTGTAAACTTTTTAGTCAAACGCAATTAGGCATTGGATGCCGGATTCGTGTTCAGCGACCCCGAAAACCCATGGAGACATGTTTTCATGACTTATGAAAACGAAAAAAATTTTCGAAAAAAGGGTCGGGACAAACCAAAGTATTACCGAATATTTCAACGTTTTGTACCAGTAGCAGGTGGCTAGGACAGAGATAGGACCAAAAAAATGAGGCGAAGAACGGTAGAGAATGTTGCGAAAAATCTCCACGATATGGCAATTGCAATTGTGGGTGCTAGGTCGAACCGAAAATAGTCTCAGTGTGGGCGAACCGAAAATGTCTCAGTAAGGGCGAACCGAAAATAGTCGCAGTGTCAATAAAAATATTTAAATTTAATTATTTTAAAGCAATGTTTTTTTAAATATGATAATAATGTTAAAAAATTTTAAAATAAAACAATACTGTAAGTCAGAGCCTTAACTTTTCTTCAATGTTTTTTCTTCATAGATTCTGCTCAAAATAAATGTTAACTTTCATACCATTAAAAAATGCAAATAATTTTTGAATTGTAACATTAGGGAAAAAAGGTATAGTGATGAAGTAAAATTTATAGGAAAAATGCATTAAACGAATGAAGAAGTTAAATTTACTAAAATTTTAGATGAAATTTCAGAAGAAAATTAGTAGATTTGTTTTTTAATGAAAAATCCTCTACAGTAGTAAGCTTACTCTATCAATTTGATGGCTTCAAGATTTGAAATTAAAATTTTCGTTCGATTTAATTTTTTTTTTTTTTTGATCGGGAGTGAGAAAGTTTTTATTTTAATTTATTTTTTTAAATAATTGTCTAATTAAAATTTATTATTTTTCGTGACCGAATTAAATTGTATAATTAAATTTAAATATTTTATTGACACTGAGACTATTTTCGGTTCGCCCACACTGAGATTATTTTTCGGTTCGCCCCTACTGAGACATTTTCGGTTCGCCCACACTGAGACTGTTTTCGGTTCGTCTCACCACGGATTATAATAATTAATTAATTAGGGCAAGGCAATGAAAGTTTTTGCAAAATTCAACGCCTTTTATATGAGATAAATTCACTTAAATTTCCAAAAGAAATTCATTCCAAAAGAGAATATAAAAGCAGCAGATCTCCGCCAATCCCTCACTAATATTCATTTTCAACTTTCTGCCTTTTGCTGGCCAACGACGCACACATTTCCCTCAACGACATTCGACCGACTACGACACGACTACGATGAACGAAGAATACTGCTTCTCAACTTCGACTGCTGTTGCACAGAGCTGGACCCAAACAAACTTCCGAGAAGTGGACGAGCAACCGGACAACCTTGTGGACGCGCTCATCGCCAAACTTTCGCGCACGACTTTGGAGCAGTTCACTTCCGAAGTAAATGATGCGTTCATTTTTTTCGTTCTTTCATTTCAACTCTCTTCAGGTCAGTGCTCAGGACATTCACAAGCTTTGCGATATCACCGTCAGTGTTCTCCAGCAACAGTCAATGCTCATCCGTCTGCAGCCTCCTGTGGTCCTTTGCGGCGACATCCATGGCCAATTTCGCGACTTGCTGAGAATCTTCAAGACGATGGGTTTTCCGCCGGACAAGAAGTACCTCTTCCTCGGGGATTACGTCGACCGCGGCACGCAAAGCCTGGAAACAATGGTCCTGCTCTTCTGCTACAAAGTGAGTTTGCTGAGGCGGATTGCGCAAGAATCGTTTTAATTGTCCACTTTTAAGGTGAAATATCCGGACAGTGTCATCCTTCTGCGCGGGAACCACGAGTGCAGCAACATGAACCGAGCGTGAGTTTGGAATTGGACGAGGCCTGGGGGGAACTAATTTTCTGCTTCATTTAGCTATGGCTTCTTCGAAGAGGTTGAACGTCGCTATGGGCAGATGGATGCTTACGCTCTTTGGAACCACTTCAACCAGACATTCGCATGGCTCCCTTACGTCGGATTGATCGGGAACAAAATTTTGTGTAAGTACAAATTTGTGGGGTCAACTGGCTGTATTGTATTTCATCCCCCATTTTCTCTTTTAGGCATGCACGGGGGCATTTCGGACAAATTGACGAGCCTGGAACAGCTGAACGACCTGCGCCCGACGACCGAGCCGCCAAATCCGTCACTTGAGATTGACCTGCTCTGGGCCGATCCCGTGCCTGGCATCCAAGGAGTTCGTCCGAACAACAGAGGAGCAAGCGTGCAATTCGGCGAAGACATGGTCCACAAAATCTGCAATTTGCTTGGCGTCGACTTAATCATCCGGGCTCATCAGGTACAGTTGAGGAAATGCTCATTTTGTTGTAAATTCCCCTGATCTGTTTCAGGTTGTCCAAGGTGGCGTCGAATTCTTTGCCGATCGCCGACTCATCACACTGTTCTCCGCTCCACATTACGAGAATATGCACAACACGGGAGCAATCATCGCAATTGCGGAGGATCTCAGCTACACCGTTCATACCTTTCCGCCACTGTGATGCACGGAATTGCGACTGATCGACGATGGAATGTTCGAGAAGGAGAAGTGATCATTGATGTCATAAGAAACAGCGAAATATGTATCTCTCTACCCGTTGTATTGTTTGTATATATATTTTGTTCCCCATATTGTTGTGGTATAATGTTACATATAATAAATGTTAAAAATGAATGTCGTCATTTGTGTAGGAGTGTCGAATAATTTTTCATTTCGTCCTTCCAAAAAAATTATTCAGTCTTATTAATTAGTGCTTTACGTAGCTCCGTCATTTGCGCCTGTCTAAAACCGGATTTAAAGTGAATTTTTCCAAGCCCAGCCCAGATAGCTCAAACAGCAAAGTCTTCTAGCTTATTAGGAGCATTATTCTGTCGTTTGAAAATGGACATTCTGCCATCTTTTGACCGTCCCCAACTCGGACTCAAAATGGCATTGCTTTCCGACCGTTTCGATCTTTTGGTTGACGCGCATTTTGACGGAAAAACGACGGAATGACGCTTTGGAGAGAAATAATAATTTGCAAGGACAAAGGACCAGAACCGACACTGTCTGTATGGATCGATGGCAAATGGGTGGATTTTTCGTTGCCGGACCGTCCGCTTCCAAACATAATCCGATTTAATTTTCTTTGGATTAAGTAATTTCATGTTTTATTAAAGCATTTTTTGTGTTTCTTCAGCTACCTAATTTGTTAGAAAAATCCAGAATTTTGGGACTCAGAAAATTCCAAGAATTCCCCCCCCTGAAATGAAAATTTTAAAAATTTTACAATGAATAATGGAAAAATTCTTCGAAATTAAAAAATTTTATGGGTACCTTTTTGAATTTAGAAAATTTTTGTAACAAAATTCACCAAAAATTTTTAAAATGGGAAAAGTCCCGGTTGGTCCCGGTCCCGGGTTTTTTCGCGGTCCCGGTCCCGGTCCCGGTCGAAAAACTTGGTCCCGGTCCCGACTTTTCTGGTCCCGGCAAATCCCGGTCCCGGTTTTTGTCAAAAATCCCGGTCCCGCTCAGCTCTATTTTTTAATCAAAAAAATGTGTAAGGAAGCAAAAAAAAAACATAAATATCGAGAATTGAAAAAAAAAACATTATGCCATAAACATTTTAGAGAAAATTCTTTTTTACTAATTTTTTACTCACATCTTGTTTTAAAATGGTAAAATAACGTCAAATATAAAAGTTTGACTTTAGCTTATTACCAGGGAACGGATTTTTAGGTTTTCACCTATTTTTTT
>SIJG01000004.1:3488341-3515279 GCA_023374025.1 Heterodera schachtii
AATTCGGAAACAACATTAGACAGGGCTGCAAAACTATGCAAAGCCTTATTTTTTTCCTGGCTTCTCCATGCTCTAAATAGTAGGAAAAACACTTTCTTTTTTGTGTTTGCTTATAAAAATCGGGACTTTTATTTGCATATTTTGGGCCTTTATGCATATTTTGGGTTTTTCTGCATTTTTATGCATATTTTGCCATTTTCTGGAAAATTTGTTAACAAAAATGCAATAAAAACGGAAAATACACCCCTAAGAATCGACCGAAAATTTTTAAAAACACACCACTAAGAATTGGAAAATTTTCTCAAAAATTCTTCCCCCAAATTTTTTTTTCATGACAAAATTTTTGATTTAAAAATGTCAATATTTGCTAAGAGAATTTTATAAAAGACTGTAGCTCATTGTCAAGTGTACTAATGAAAAATTTTTTAAAATTAATTTGCACCCCCCTAATTTTCCAAGTTTTTTGTGCATATTTGGTGCATATTTTGCGATTTTTGTGCATATTTAGTGCATATTTCACGACTTTATTTGCATATTTATGCGTATATTTTGGCCACTTTTCGTGCATATTTTTTGCAGCCCTGTTGATGATAAACAGCCCAAATGGGATGTTTTGGCGCGTGAAATTTGGCCAATTTTTGCACCAAGCATTCGCTGTTTGAGCCTTACCGATGGCGCTCATTTTGACCCTTTGTGCCGTCGCATTTCACCGACAATTCTCGCCGATCTTGATCAATTGATTTCAATCTTTTTCGAATATCTGTTTCTTCATGGAATTGCTGATGATGATGAGCCGAATGCGACTTCTTCTGCCAGCCAAGCGCTGTCCAAATGGTTGCACACGCCGAGAAAAGACGGGCAACTGAAGACATTGCTTTGGTCGGACACGGAATTGTACGAAGAAGGAAGCTTAGATTGGATCAACAGTTTGAAGGAGGTGTGTGTGTATGGTCACATTCTCCTCCGCCGTTTCCTCCGAGAAATTTTTTTTTTTAAATTGCATTGGTCATCTAAATATTTCCTGGGGTAGCTGGCGGCCAAATTTTCGTTAAACGACTAACAAATTGATTGCTTTTTGTGAATTTGCGCTTCCTTTTGTACAGACATTTATGCGTGCCACCGCTTCAGTCAGTTACCAAATTATTTTTGGAATTGGCATTGAACCGTTACCAACACCAATTGAGCCGTTTGAATTGGTGAACGAAGGGACGAAAGAAAAGCTGACACTGCAAAAGGGTGGTTATATTTATTGGCTGTTGAAACGATGTCCAATTGTTGGTGAGACGACGGACCCATGGGACGAAGACGAAAATTGGGACAGCCAATTTAACATGGTCAAATTTTCTTTGTGTGATGGCAACAATTGTATTGGGTGAGCAGCAACGGAATTTGATTTTGTCCAAAAAATAAACATAATTTTAGGCCATTGTCACCACCAGCGGAGGAAGAAGATAAAGAAGAAGAAGCGGATGAAAGCAACGAAAAATAATTATATATTTGTGTGAGAAATGATCGATCTCACCGATTGGGAACGGATTTGATGCTCTCATCAGAAATGCTTTGCTTGATTCTTACATTTATTTGCTTGCTTCTTTGTTGTGCGAAATTTCTTGATTAAAGTCTATAGAATTTTTTTTTGGTTTACGCGGTACATCCAATTTAGTTTACGCAATTTATCGTTTTTTTGAGAGGCAGGAGGCTAAATTTTGTAAAAATACCTACATAGGTAACCGATTTTGAGGGACAGGGGAGGAAGGGAAAAAATAATTATGTGAATAACTTTAATGCTTCCCGGGCAACCAAATCCGAGCGTCGAATTAAATGACCGGACGGACCCCTTGGCAAAATTGGCCGCTGACACCACCCATTTTTTTTTCATTTATGAAAATACTGTATGTATTGCTAATTTTAAGACCCTATTTATTGATTTGTGAATGAGCAAAAATCAAATACAACAACGATCAACATATTTACCTACCTAAATATTGATAACAACGCTCAACATTTCTGTTCAAATAATCGCATAAATCAATCAATCAATTCATTTCTTCTGCTTGCTTTTTCTGCTGATCACTACTCGGCCCGGACGGCAAATCGTCGAGAAGCCTTAAAAAACAACAACAACAAAATTAGCATTTTTGATTTTTAAAAATTTGTTCACCCATCGTCAACTCCGCCGTGGTTGATGGAAATCTCAATTTTGTTGTTGTTCTCTCGTCCATCAATCAATTCATTCAATGCCTTTTCCATTTGTTGCTCACTTCCTTGGCCAATTGAACAACGGATGAGCTCAAAAATTTCTTCATCGTCCTCAGTTCCAATTGATGTTTTCAATTTCAATTGCTCCCCAGTCAATTCGTTGGTCATTTCAAATGGCACAACAACAGGAAGCGAATGAAACGGCATAAAGGCAACAGTAATGTTGGAAGAAACGGGAGATGAAGCGATGGAAAATTCCTAAAAAAAAGCAAAAAAATTTAAAAAACAAATAATTGAACAAATTACCGCTTTGATTTGTTCCACTATTGCCGCCCATTGTTGCCCCATATCTTCCCAAATTTGAACATAAAACAGCTTTGGCAAATTGTCGGGATGAGGCGAGAACAGCCATTTGGTCACTGCTTGGCCCTCTGACGCGTTGGCACTGTCATCAGGCGGCAATTCGGGCAAAAAGTCGCAAAAAAGATTGACAACTTGGAGAGAGGGCCAATTGCAGAGAAAAGTCGGGGCCAATTGACGGATTTGATGAAACACAAAGGCGCTCAAACACAACAGACGAATGCTGTCCTTGAACATTGGCCGAATGGTGAACTCAACGAACTCCAAAATGCGAACACTTGAAGTGTGAATGGTCAATTTTGCTGAACAAACGGAGAAAAGACGGTGAAAATGGCCGATAAAATTGAGCACATTTTGGTCGATGAAGCTGAAAATCAGAGAATGTATGTGATGGAAAGAAAATCATGTACAAATGCAATTTCATTTTTCACTTGATCGAAATGCTTCTGAATCCGATGACTTTTTTTGGCAACGGATTTTGCGGAATTGGCAATTCTTTCCCATCGGAATTGACAATTTCCATTTCAATTGCGCCATTCTCTCCGCCGATTTTGCCTCGCATTTCCAAGAAGCCCCATCTCCATCGTCGTATTTTGCTTCGAATTTCCATTTTGCCCAATGTCCATTTGCGTGTCTTGAAATGTTCGTCCACGTAGAAGTCAAATCGGTGACTGATCATCGCAATGCCAAGACCAAGCTGAGATGGCGGAAGCAAATCGAACACTTCGAGCCAACAATCGGCAGAGATGAAGCTGAAAACGGAAAAGCAGAATGATTAGCCATGGAACTCAAATTTAGATTAATTATTTACATCGCTTTTTCCATTTCTTTCTCCGCTTCCTTTGGATTGTCAGACATTTTTTTTTGTATTGTAATCAAACAGAATTAGAAAAATAAGTGAACTGATAATTATCAAGTGCGGATGAGTCTGCTTATGAAGAAAAGCAGAGTTACCAAGTATGCTTATTTCTAAGATTTGTGCTTATTTGGAGGGGTCGGATCACAGAAAACAAAAACGAATGCAAAATTTCGTACCGGATGTTTTCGACAGTACTTTTTAATTGCTGTTCTACATGATTTATTGTACAAATGAATTAATATTAATAAACAATTTGCATATACAATATTCATAATAGAAGTAAGAAAAATAAGACTTGTATGATTTTTTGCCAAAAATTTATCGCTTTCACTTTTTTTTATACAAATATCCCCTGCTGGAATGTAGTCAAAAATACAACAAATTTCTTAGATAAGATCTCGAATCGTGTGGGAAAATCTGCTAACTAATGTCGGGTTTGAGTGCCAAAATTCAAATCTGCAGGCGCTTAAGCAAGAATTCGAAAATCTCGAACCCCTCTGCAATGTCATAAATGCTTTTGTTGATTCTTACATTTAGGTATTTGCTTGTTTTTTGTTTGAGTTTTCCTGATATTAAGAGAGAAATTTTTTTTCAAACTTGAATTTGACGAAATTTGTTAATTGGCGAACTGTTTCATTACAAATTTAAAATTTTTAGTCGCTGACCCACAAAATGTCCAAGCTACGAAATGTCCAAGCTACGTAATGTCCAAGCCACGAAATGTCCAAGCCACGAAATGTCCAAGCCACGAATTGTCCAAGCCACGAAATGTCCATAAGGGTAAAAAACACGAAATGTCCAAAACTCGAAAAAGCTCATAAAAACCCGGAAAAGGAGTCTAATTAAGGGTTTTCGGGGTCGCTGAATACGAACGCGACCTTTATATTGCCCCTTGCCTAACCCTGGACCAAAATATAAATATAAAATACCAAAATAAACTAAGAATTCTATACAAGATGGCGACCAAAGTTCGAACAAGTTTTTGGGTTCCCAAATGATCCGATCTCAATACAAACTTCACATATTGAAAATGAATGAATTTATTAACAATCAACAAAAAAAAAATCATTACGGAACATGGACAATGAATGAACCATCAAAATTCTCGAAATCCTTCAATTTTGCTGAATGTCCTTCAGTTTGAAGACCGGTCGCCGTCAGCGGCCACATGGATTTATTTCACCATTGTTGTTGCATTTCGCGTCCGCCAAAATTCGCATAATGACGGCGTCCTGCATGGTGTATCGCTTTCGTCACATGCGAATGAAATGGCGAGCAGCTCAGATCGGGCAGCGTCCATCGTCAGTCGCTGCTTTCATTAATTTCACAGATGAAGTACGGGAGGGCAGGGTGGTGGCAGAGACCTTTCGAAATATATTTTTTAATTTGCCTTTAGTAAATTAAAAAACAACCATAAAATCAGATGGGTTACCTCCAGTCCATTGTTTGTATGAGCGAGCGCAGACGCGGTCTGCGAGTGCATGTTCCAATTTGGAATTGGGAATGGGGCGCCCGAAAGATTTCTTCCTCCCACACGTGAACTAAATTTTTTATTAAATATAAACGAAAGATTCGTGAAAAAAACGAAAGTTTTGTGAAAAAATATATGCCTGGAGAGGCTGTTGAAGTCGATAGCGAGCTCAACGAGTATTGAACAAGCTGTTCTTGTGGAGTCACAGTGGTTGGCCATGTAAGAGTTGATGGCGCCAGTGAGCCGATGCCGAACTGTATTGGAGTAGCCGCGTAGCTGTGTTCTGAATTGATTGTCGAAATTGTTGTCACTAGTTCAGCTTAAAAACAATTAAACTTTTGGAAATTGATGCAAAAATACGAAAAAAAACATTGGTCGGCGCTGGACAAAAAACTGTTTGATTGGCTCCAAATACATTAGCACCATCAACAACTGGCGCTGTGTTAAGCCGATGTATGTTCGAGAAAAGTAAAGGAAAAACTCTGCATTCTTGCAGGAGCAGACGCCACAATAATTGAGAAAGACATTCTGACATCGCTGGGAGGCAAAAGTGGCAAAGAAAGAACACTTCTGAAAAGGAATAATTTTGGATTCTATTTTTTTTTGTCGCTTCAAAGATACCATTCAACCATAGGCAATGTCCCACAAAATATGTTTTTCCGCGCTCAAAGTTCATTATTGAGACTTCTGCCTCGTTCAAAGTCTGTCAACATTGTCGAAAATTATCACGGCATTCGGTTCGCAAAGCTCCACTCCCAAATTCACGGCATCCTCATTTGAGTTTGAAATGTCTGAAATTAACGCTTCTCCCGACTTTTTTGTAGACTTTCAAGCTTATTACGGATCGTTTGGTCTAAATGAATAGAAAAATCCAAAGTCGTCAGTACAGCACATATTTAAAAAAATTTTGAACTTATTTCTTGTTCGGGTGGATCAAGTGTTAGGCAAGGGTCAATCTAAAGGTCGTGTTCATCATATTCAGCGACCCTGAAAACCCTAAATTAGACTCATTTTCCGGGTTTTTATGAGCTTTTTCGAGTTTTGGACATTTCGTGTTTTTTACTCTTATGGACATTTCGTGGCTTGGACATTTCGAGGCTTGGACATTTCGCGGCTTGGACATTTCGAGGCTTGGACACTTTGTAGGGGCGCCCTATTTTGTTGCATTTTATGCGTTTTTAAGCGTTGGACGGTTCAGTCCCTAAGCCATTTTGCCAATTCAGTCCCGAATCTGTAACTCTCCAGGGAATTGTTTCCGCCAAAAAAATCTTTCGGATTCATGCATTACAGACCGAGAGGCGTCGAATGATATATCATTTAACAAGAAAATCGGAGTTGTCAGTACTCTTCACTTTTGCAACTGCTGGAAGCGTTGTCCAAATGGTTACACACGCCGAGCAAAGACGGACAACCGAAGCGATTGCATTGCCATGCTTATTGTGGTCTTCAACAGCCAATTAAGCAAATGGTATTCTTCGCTCTGTTTCAATGTCAGCTTCTCATTCGTCCATTCATTCACCAATTCAAATGGTTCAATTGGCGTTGTTTCGACATAAAATTTTCCCTTTGTTTGACCGTCCCCAACTTGGCTTCAATTTGGCATTGCTTTCCGACCGTTTCGATGTTTTAGATATATAATGTACATTTTATTCGAACGTTGATTCTAATGAAATTCAACAACAAACCAATAAAATAATGTTTTATATAATTGGAACGAAAGAATTAACAAATGTATTTCTGAGAGAAAATAAGCACAACAAAATGAGATCGATCATTTCTCAAATATAATTATCATCCATTTCCGTTGCTTTGATCCGCTTCTCCTTTTTCTTCCTCTTCCGTTTGGTCCATTCATTCACCAACTCAAATGGTTCAGTTGGCACTACATAATTTTTGTAATTAATATTCTAACAGCACCAAATCATGGGTCCAGGATTTTTGCCTTTTGAAAAATCGATTCTTAGGGGGTACATTTTTTGAAAAAATTAACGTCGATTCTTAGAGGTGCATTTGTTTTTTTTTAAATTACATTTTTCATAATATTGAAAAATAGTTTTTTAAAGATTTCACAAGTCAAAATAGTTGTTAAAAAGTTTCATAAGCGAAAATAGTTGCTAAAAAGTCGCTCTAAATCGAAAATTGTTTGAAGAAATGTGATTTTTGCGTTTATCTCAGCATATGCTATCCGCAAAAAAAAAATAGATGAAATCCTAAAAATCCGTTCCCTGCTAATATTGAATGATTGAAAAATTTTGGTAAAAAATATCAAAAAGATGCAAAAAAGTGCTATTATATTATAGAACAATAGAATTAACAAAGGATTTCTGAGAGAAAATACCTAAACATCAAATTGAAATCGATCATTTCTCAAATACAATTAAGCAATTCATTTCCGTACGCTTCAGACGACATTTTCGTTGCTTTCATTCGTCCGCTTTTTCTTCCTTTTCTTCTTCCGCTGGTAGCGACAATGGACTAAAATTAATTAAGTTTTTTTATTTTTCGACAAAATCAAAAATTGTTTTGCCGCTCACCCAATGGATTCACTGAAACTCCACAGATCAAAAGTGATATTGTTCAAATTGACACTCGGATTTGCGCGGTGTTCCAATTTAACTGCCGCCTTCGCCGTCTCCCCAATTGGGCATCGTTGCAACAGCCAATTATACACTGATTCATTGTATTCTTTGCTGTGTTTCAATGTCAGCTTTTCTTTCGTCCGTTCGTTAACCAATTCAAATGGTTCAATTGGCATTGGTTCCACATGAATACAAAGATGAATATGGTAACTGACAGAAGTGGTGGCACGGAGAAATGTCTAAACCAAAAAATGGTAAAAAAAACAATTTATAGAAAGTATGGCGGGCCACCTCTTTGAAGTTGTCCACCCATTCGAGATTCAATGGATCCAGAAAATTATTGCGATACAATCGCTTCGGTTGGCCATCTTTGCTCGGTGTGTGCAGCCATTTGGACAATGCCTGGCCAGCAGTTGCATTTGGCCCATCGTCAGCAATTCCATCTGGGAATAGAGCACCAGAATCGATCGAATTCATTTGATCAAGATCAGTGAGAATTGTCGGTGAAATGCGACTGCGCAAATTGTCCAAATGATCGGCATTGTTGAAGCCCAATTGGCGAATGTTGGTCGCAAAAATTGGCCAAATTTCACGGAAAAAAACATCCCAGATCGGTTGGACATTCGCATCAATTGGATACACAAACACTTCCAATTTGGTGCCTCTTCTGTCAAAGAATCGCTTCTTGGCATGGAGAAATGTAATCACGGAATGGTCAATGTAACTGAAGAAATATAAAATGCTTTATATATACAAAAGATTGAAATTACTGAATATGAAGGTCCTTAAAGCAAATTTTGTTGGGCATCTGACGGTCCGACAACGGAAATTCCACAAAATGGTTTCTGCCATCGATGAGTATAGACATTTTCGGTTTTGGTCCTTCGTCCTTGCGAATTTCGATTGTTCTCCAAATTGTTAATTCGCTTTTTCCGTCAAAATGCGCGTCCACCAAAACATCGAAACGGTCGGAAATCAATGCCATTTTGAGTCCAAGTTGAGCATGGTCAAATGATGGGAGAATGTCCATCCAAACGTCGCTACAAATCCAACTGAAACATGGAAAAGTAAAATGGGTAAATGAAAAATTTGTAATTAAAAAAATTCCTTACCGTCGGTTCATTTTGCGATATTATGAATGAAAAAGTCTGTTTGACGTCTTTATATACCCATAAAACTCAAAGAACACTTTAAGCACCAAAATCTGTTTGACGTCTTTATATACCCATAAAACTCAAAGAACACTTTAAGCACCAAAATTTAAAAAGAAAATGAACAATAAAAGCGCGCAAATTCACACAACCACGGCACAATATTATTTAAGGGACTCAAATGGATCAATAAGCATTTCGGCCATTTTTGTTGGTAAAAACATAAAAATTGAGCGATTTTAAACGGATGGAAGAGATTAAAAAGGTCTGCTGGCCAAAAATAATGGCCATAATTTGTTAATTTATGCGTACATTAAGTAATGGGGAATGGCGTTGCGCGGATTGTTCAATGTGTTAATTTATGCCATTGAAATGGATATATGTGAAATCGGGGTCCAGAGAATTGTTCAATTTGATCAATTTTTTGTGTTATTGTTGTTGTTGTTGTTGTTGTTACCAAACTCAAATCCCATTTTTAATAACTAGGGATGTGACTTTTAGTGACCAAAAATCCCAAAATAGTTAACTAAAATAGTGAGCAAAAATGCCAAAATAGTGACAAAATAGTGACAAAAAGTCCAAAATAGTGACGAATAGTGACATAATTTTCAGCCAAAATTGAGCAAAAATAATTTTTATTCACTGATTGCAGTTGCAAATGAGGTACATTTCCTTTCTAATATTTTCTCAGCAAAAATTGACATTTTTTAAACCAAAAATTTTGCCAAGAAAAAAAAATTTGGGGGAAATTTTTTATGAAAATTTTCCAATTCTTAGTGGTATTTTTTGAAAAATTTTTTAGGTCAATTCTTAGGGGTGCCTTTTTTGAAAAAAAATTTTAGGTCGATTCTTAGGGGTGTATTTTTCGTTTTTATTGCATTTTTGTTAAGGAATTTTCCAAAAAATGCCAAAAAAGTGAAAAAATAGTGACAAAACGCCCAAATAGTGACTTTTAACTATTTTAGTGACGAAAGGCCAAAATAGTGATTTCTAGTGACCGATAGTGACCTCAGAATCGAAAAATTTTAATGCAGAAATGCGTTTTTTGAGCTCCTTTCTTCAAATCAATTGAGCAAAAAAAATAGTTAAAACCTAAAAGTCACATCCCTATTCATCAGAGTACTCACCCAATGCAATTAATGCCATCCCAGAAAATAAATTTGACATTGTTCAAATTGTCATCCAAATTTTCGTCATTTTCCCATTGATTCGTCGCCGCCGTTTCCCCAACAATTATTGGACACCGTTTCAACAGCAAATTATGCTCGGATTCTTCCCACAATGTCAGCTTTAAGTTATAATTGCAAAAAAGGACTGCTTTTTAAATAAGAACTGTGATTTATTTGAACCGGAACCGCTCAGTTCGGCCCCCACAGTTCGGCCCTCACGGTTCGGCCCTCACGATTCGGCCCCCACGGTTCGGCCCCAGCTTGTTTTTCCATGTTAGCTTTTTTATTTGTTATCCAAATCCATAAATCTTGGTATCATTCGAAAGCTCTTAACATGCTCTATTGGCCTTACATAAAGCGAAAAATTTTTCAAGCCTAGAAAAAATTTTAGTGAGAAAAAACTTGAAATTTTCGACTTTTTCACAATTTTCATGTATAACTTTTTTGGTATTTGTCTAATCGCAAAGCAATAGCTTAGAAAAAGCTTCTAAACACCTTAAGCTTTCAAATGATACCAACAATGTTGGATTTGTTTGACAAAGAAAAAAGTTATAGAAAGTTGTAGTGGAAAAACATGCTGGGGCCGAACCGTGAGGGCCGAACTGTGGGGGCCGAACTGAGGTAGACCGATTTGAACGGATTAATGTGAGCCGAGAGTGGCCAATGTGAAAAAGGGAAAATTCTGCGATAATATTTTAGTATAAAAATGTACTTTTCTTCTCCTCTTCATTCCATTCATTCATTCTCCCTATATTTTCCTGTCATTTTTGCTGCGAATGTCTTCAGCAGAAATTCTGTACGTTTTGTTTCAGACGTTTCGCATTTCTTTTGCTCAAATTGTGTCCAGAATTTGTGAGATTAAAATTTCAAAATCAATTTTGAAAGATTAGCTTTTTAGAGGCTAAACTTTACATTTTACTTCATTCGTCTTTAATCTTTGACCTTTTCATTGCTTTTCCGTTTACTTCAATTATTAATTCATTCATTTGCCAAATTCATTTCTTTCAGTTTGTGTGCCCTGTCTCTTATTCTGTTGGTCGGCTTTGCCACCATTCTTTGGTTCTTTTTTGACCATGTCAAAAAACGACTACGCCCTCACAAAGAAATGTAAAAAATTCAACAAAAAATTTTGAAAATTTCTTCAATTTTTCAGCTTTATCTGCAGCGACTGTTGGATTTTGGTGTTCGATTTTCTTGCGCCTTCTCAACTCGGCCTCGAAATTGCGCTGGTCAACCGACGCTTTAACTGCATCGTCGACGAACACTTCAAAACACGCAAATGGAAATTGGGCGGAATGCAAATTTGCCACGAAATTGGAGACAATGGCACCAAGCAAATGCAAATTGTCAATTCCGATGAAAATCCATTGCCAATCCCGCAAAATCCGTTGCCGAACAAAGTCATCGGATTCAGACACATTCATATCTTGTAAAAATTTGATTAAATTGGAATTTTTCGTCTAATTTTCTGCTTTTCAGTTACATCGATCAAAATGTCATCGCTTTTCTCCACCGTTTTCGCCGTATTTTCGCCTTTTCTTCAATTTACTTGGTCATCACTGAAAATGTTTGCGTTTCGGAATTTGTTTTGCTGAACGTTTTGCCAATGCTTCGCGACTCCATTGTTGTGATGATTTTGAATACCGTCGCTTTACGTCGTTTCCGCCAGTTGGCCCCGGCACTTCTCAACAATTGTCCATCTCTTCACACTGTCCTTTTCAAAGATGCCATTCTCCTGGAATTTCCGGCTGATGAAAGTGCCAATGCGACGGATGGCCAAGCGCTGGTCAAATGGCTGTTTACTCCTTGTCCGAACAGTCTGCCAAAGGTGTTGCATTTGCATGACTTTTCGGTTGCACAATGGTCGTCAACGATGGAACAGTTCAAAGCGGTGATTATCCCTATTTAATTAGTTTTTCTCTAATGTTTTTTGTCCCATTTTTAGGCATTTTCCAATGCTTCTTCGCCGGTTACTTTTCGCGTTTATTTTTTCTTTCCGCCGTCTTCTCCAATTGACTTTGTTGTGCCAATTGATCTGATCAACGAAGTTACGGGGGAGAAATTGGCACTTGGACAGTCATCAGCAAATGATTTTTGCCTCTTCCGTTGTCCAATTGCGTGGGATGGAACAAATTGGGAAAATGTTTGGAAAGAATTAAGTACTCGACAGAACCCAATTGACATTCGGATCAGAGACGGCGGATACGATGATGACGGGTGAATAACATTTAAAATGCTTAATCATTTTATGAGTCCAATCGTCGATAATTTTGCTTAAACTTTGTGCTTTCAATTTGTATCCAAAAATGTACGGTTTGTTTTGAAATGGACAGAATTATGGTACAAAATAAACTCAAGAACGGATAAAGAAAGGATTTTTGAGAAATTCACGTGTTTATTATTCAGTTTTGTTTCAATTTTGGGCAAATTTTTTTGGTATTTTTGGAGGGTTTTTAGCAAATATTTGGTGGAATTTTTGGCAAATATATAGATTACATATTTGGGGTGCCCTAATTATCATTTTGTCGAATAATAATTAGCTTTAAATGCAAAATTATATTTTAACTTATAGTGGATTTTTAAAACCATAGGCTGGCGGATTTATAAAATGCGCTGGCGGATTTATAAAACGCGCATGGCAATAAAATTAAAAAATGTGCATGGGTGGCGGAATTTATAAAACGCACTAGCACCAGTCCAAAACATCCCCTTCCATAACGTCACCACCCAAAACGGAACTGAGATTAATTATTTTTAATCTGAGACGTCCTTTTCGCTTAAATTTAATCATAATGACTTTTACTTCATTTCCGTTAAACAAAGTATGAAGCAAAAATCTGAAATCAAAAATTTGAATTTCGGATTTTTTGTTCGAATTCGGGTCCGGGGCAGGAATGCTCGAAATGAATGCCGAATTAAATGAGGATTTGCGGATTTTTGTGGTCTTTTGAATAAATTTGAGGATTTTTGTGGTCTTTTGGTAAAAAAGTGATAAAAGCGCATAATTTTTTGTAAAATTAGGTATATTTGGCAAAATGCTCGAACTTTTCTTCAAATCTTAAACATTTTTTCGAAAAATCCTCAGAAAAAGAATTTAATGGAGTAATTAAGCGGGCCAAAATGGTGATGTTTTTCATTGAAATTGCACTCAAAATCCCAAAAATTTTCCGGCAGCGCCTATCGGCACTGCCGGACCCCATCCTCACAAAGTTACCAAAAAGTTTTTTGGAAAACCGCGCCACAAAAAAAAACCAATTGAATTTGTTCCATTTTTAATGCTTTTAAAATATGAGAATTTCTAATGTCAATGAGGATTTTTTGAGGTATTTTACTGGCAGATGAGGATTTTTATTGGTTGAAATGAGGATTTTCAAAATTTTGGGATCGAAGCTCTGGTATTTCCAAAATATAGCAAACTTTGCAACAAAAAAAAAAAATTAGAATTCGAGTTAGTAATTTTGGTAATAGTAGTACTTATGTACTTTACAGACCATTAAATAAAAATTGTTTTTAAACTTTTGTAGGGGGTTTTCGTGGTCGCTGGTCACGAATCTGACATCCATTTCGACCAATTCCGGACTCCGGACCCGAAGGTGCTAGGTCGATCCACCAAAAAAAAAACTCAGTGATTGATTGGTCATTTTCCTGAAGCCTATCGCACCACTTTCGGGGCATCAAAAGTACCTGATCCGGAACCCGGACCGGCCCGTTTAAGAACAATTTTTTGTTCAGTTTTTCAAGGGCTATCTCAGGCCGAGTCCGGTCCTTGATCCATTCACTTGGAGCTCGTCATGGGTAGGGCACATCTGCCGGAGGGCCCTCAGCCTCACCCCCGACCCTGTTGATGGCCAACCCAAACTAAGCTTGCCGGTACCAGCGGCTTTTCTGTACAGCTCGATGAGCTCTACAAAACGGTATCAATGGCGTCCGGCTGTGTCTACTACAAATGGAGAAAATTGGTGAGAAGTGATGCGAACAATTGAAAAATTTAAAAAAAATTGAAAATGACTTTCGTCCCGCCGTACATTAGGGTTAAACGGACGGCGCCGTGATTTTGAATTGAATTCTTTAATTATTTATTTAATTAATTTATTTAATTTATCAATCACTGAGTTTTTTTTCGCATCGTCTCAGCACGACGAAATGATAGGTGGTAACCCAAGGCAACGATGAACAAAACGAAAAAAAGAAGACAAGGGCACATTGAAACAATTAAAAAATCTAACAAATTTTTTTTAATCGTTTCTTAAGTAGAGATCGGATACGGACAGGATCCGTATACGGATTTTTACGGACCCGTAGTCCGTAATCCGTATTTTTTTCGGTCGATACGGATTTTTTACGGACTACGGATTTTTAATCCGTAAATCCGTATGGGTGCCTAGTCCGTAATCCCGATCCCGATCCGTATTTTCTCAAAATTCCGATCTCTATTCTTAAGGGATAAAAAATGAGTCGGACTTTTGTGAAGGGCTTTCGAACGATACAAAGATTGTTTGGGTTTGATTAACAATGAAAAAGTTATAGTCCAAAAACTTGGGCTGGCAATGAAACTGCGGCAATAAACCCTCCTGTTCCGTGCCGGGGGGGGGGGGGGGGGACAATTCCTGGCTCGACCTAGAAGGATATATTTTATAAATATAGGTCTGGTTTTTCAACCAAAAAAACCCAGGTTTTGCCCAAAATTCCCGGTCTCGACCAACCCTAGGATTTGGCACTCCAATTCTGGCACTTTTTCAGCGCCTGGTAACGGGCAAACGCGCCCCTAATTCTATGTTTCATACCCATTTCAAAAATCTTTTTACATCGATTAAGACCGTTTTTAAATGGTTTTAAAATTCAAAAACGAAAGAATCAAACAAAAGCATTTCTGAGAGAAAATAAGCACATCAAATTGAGATCGACCATTTCATCAAATATAATTAATTTTCGTTGCTTTCATCCGCTTTTTCTTCTTTTTCTTCCGCTGGTGGCGACAATGGCCTAAAAATAACGAATTTTTTTTCGATAAAATTCAAATTAGGGTTAAGCCCCGAGCCCTCGGGGGGCAAAAAGTCGGGGGGCGGGTCGGGGGGCTCGGGGTCGGGGCTTAACCCTAATTCAAATGCTATTGCTGCGGCTCACCCAATGGATTTATTGAAAGTCAACAGATTAAAACTGATATTGTTCAAATTAGCATTGGCACCCGAATTTTCATGCTGATCTTCCCATTGAACTGGCGCCGTTTCCGTCTCCCCAATTGTGAACCGTTGCAACAGCCAATTATACACTATTTCGTTGGATGATGCTTCGGTCTTCTGTTTCAATGTCAGCTTTTCTTTCGTCCGTTCGTTCACCAATTCAAATTGTTCAATTGGCATTGTTGTCGCGCAAAAACAAAGTTGAATTGTGTAACTGACAGAAGTGGTGGCACAGCGAAATGTCTAAACAAAATTGATAAAAACAAAAACAATTTATAGAAAATATGGCGAGACGACCTCTTTGAAGCTGTTGACCCATCCGAGATTCAGTGGACGCATATAATTATTGCGATACAATCGCTTTGGTTGGCCATTTTTGCTCGGAGTGTGCAGCCATTTTGTCAACGCTTGGCCAGCAGCTGCATTTGGCCCATCGTCAGCAATTCCATCTGGGAATAGAACACCAGAATCGATCGAAGTCAATTGAATGGATTCGGTGAGAATTGTTGGTGAAGTTCGGCGACGCAAATTGTCCAAATCATAGCCATCTTTGAAAGTGAAGTGGCGAATGCTTGTCGCAAAAATTGGCCAAATTTCACTGGCCAAAACATCCCAAATTCGTTGTTCATCCCCGGCTTTATATGACAACAATTTCAAATTGGTGCCCTTTCTGTCCCAAATTTGCTTGTTGGAACGGAGAAATTCAATGACGGAATGGTCAATGTATCTGAAGAAATATTCTAATGTTTTAAATATATCAAAAAAATTCAAAATACTCAATATGAAGGTAATGAAAACGAATTTTGTTCGGCAACGGACGATTCGGCATCGAAAATTCCACAAAATTGCCATGGATCAGTACAAACAGTTTCGGTTTTGGTCCTTCGTCCTTTTCAATTCTGATCAATCTCCAAATTGTCAATTCGCTTTTTCCATCAAAATGCGTGTCCACCAAAATGTCGAAACGGTCGGAAAGCAATGCCATTTTGAGACCAAGTTCAACACGGTCAAATGATGGGAAAATGTCCATCCAAACGTCGCTACAAAGCCAACTGAAACATAATGAAAAATTTGTAATTTAAAAAAAAAATTCCTTACCGTTTATTCATTTTTGCTGTATTATGAATGAAAAAGTCTGCTTGACGTCTTTATATACCCATAAAAAATCAAATTTTCGACTTTGTCGTTTTAGGTAAGCACCAAAATTTAAAGAGAAAATCAACGGCAATGGTATAGATTATTGGTCCCGAAAAATTTTTTTAAATAAAATTTGAGAAATTATTTTTATGGGTATTCTTTGGCGCCGAGACGAATCCGGCCTTATTTTGACTCAATTTCGAACCCAAAACCCGGATTCGAACATTTGGTAGTACTGTCGATGGTACCCCTTTTTTGAAAAATTTTAATTTTTTTAGAAATAAAGTTGTTTAGGGCTTTTCAGGGTCGAAGAATTCAATTCAGACATCAATTTCGACCAAATTCGAACACCGAACCCAGATTCGAACAATAGTTCGAAAATTTAATTTTTTCGAACTTTACATTTTTGGCTCAAAATGGTTTAAATAATTTTTTATTAACATATTATTAAGTTCCTATTTTGATTCCGCGTATATAGCCGGGTTTTGAACTAAAACTGCGAAGTACGAAAAATTGAATTCTCTAATTTTTGTTCGAGTCCGGGTTCGAGGTTCGAGACTGAGCCAAAATAAGACCGGATTCGTGCTCGGCGCCTCAGATTACCCCTAAAAATAATTTTCTTATATTTTATTAAAAAAAAATTTTCGGGACCAATAATCTATACCTTTGCCAAATCAACAATAAAAGCGCGCAAATTCACACAACCGCGGCACAATATTATTTATGGGGCTTGAATGGATCAACAAGCCTTTTGGCCAGCGGTTTTTTTGGTGGTAAAAAAAACATAAAAAAATTGACCCATTTGAAAGGGATGGAGGAGATTAAAAAAGATCGGTCTGCTGGCCAAAAATAATGGCCATAACGCGTTAATTTGCGTAAATTAATTAATGGGGAAGAAGGGCGTTCTGCTGATACTCTTAAATGGTTGTGAAATCGGTGTTTCAGAAGACCGGAAACGATTGAATTCAATTGACTGCAATTGGAGAGAATTGTCGGTGAAATGAGACGACGCACGCAAATTGTCCAAAGTGAATTTAAACTTTTGTCATTAAAACCAGGCTCAATTAAAAATTTAAAAAAATAGGGCCAACAAATTTTTCAATGAAATTAAAGAGAGGTTCAGATTTTTATTTTGAAGAGATAATGAATAGGAATTACATTTATAGGCACTAAAAACCGTCAAAATAGGTAGGCCTTAGGCTCTAAAAAACCCCCAAAATAGGAACTAAAAATGGAAAATAAGCACTAAAAATCCTCAAATTTAGGGGTGTAAAATGACAAAAATTTATTCAAAAAGTAAAAAATTCTACAAAATCAGTATTGAGTTACATTATTTTTTAAATTCAAAAAATTATCCTAAAAAAAAATTTAAAGACGATTTTTGGTAAAATTTTTTATTTTTTACCTGTTTATTTTCTGAAATTTTTGGGTCGATTCATAGGGGTATATTTTTAAAAATTTTCAAAAAATCGATTCTTAGGAGTGTATTTTTCGTTTTTATTGCATTTTTATTAACAAAATTTGGGCAAAACGCCAAAATAAGCAAAAATAGGCTCTTTCAAAAATTTTTAGGCTTTTTAGGTGCTAAAAATAAAAGCCTAGAAAATAGGCACTAATAACTAGAGCCCGGACGGGCCCGGGGGCCCGGCGGGCTTTTACCGGGCGGCCGGGACGCCCGGTAAAACGGGCTTTTTTTGAACGGGCGGCCCGTACGGGTCCAATTGACCAAGCCCGGTCCCGGTCCCGGGCCCGGTCAATTTGACCGGGCTAAAACGGGCTCAAATTTCTCCAGCGAAACTGCCCCAAATTTGAAAATTTAAATAATTTTTTTGGCGAAATGTTCTTAATTCAAAATTTCGGGTCGGGGTCGTTTTCGTACGAGCGCAAGTTTTTGGCTATAACTTTTTTCTTTGCCAACCAAATTCAACAATCTTGGTACCATTCGATAGCCCTAAGTGTGCTCTATAAGCCTGCAAAATTTTGAAAAATCTCGTTAAGGTTCAAAAAAGTTATGGCCAGAAGAATTCAAAAACCAGATTTTCCAACTTTTTTGGCTCGAACTTTTTTTAAACTTAACGAAATTTTTTGAAATTTTGCAAGCTAATAGAGCATCCGAAGGGCTTTCGAATGATATCAATAAAGTTGGATTTGGTTGACAAAGAAAAAAGTTATAGCCAAAAATTTGCGCTCGTACGAAAACGGCCCGTACGAAAACGGCCCGGTCCGAAAATTTCCAAGATAGAATTTTGGATTTTTTGAAAATTTGGGGCAATTTCATCTGTTAAAAAGATCCCAAAATTCATATGAAATAACACAAGTACACAAAAAATTTTCTTAATAAATTTCATGGTCAAAGTTTTCTTCAGCGACGCCTAGTTTAAAAAGCCAAATTTTTTTTCTAAAATGTAACTCAAAATAGCAAAATTTTGTCATTTTTTCGTGTAATTCTGTTAACAAACAAACTCAAATTTTCAAAAATTTTCCCCGGCGCGCCTATCGGCACCGCCGGACCCCCCCCCCCCCCCCCCATTGTCCTCAAAATTTTTCTGAAAAAATGCGCCGTAAAAAAGGGTTTTGAAAAGCAAAAAGGTTGATTTACATGGCTTAATATATTCTAAGCTAAAATAAAAGACTATAAAAATTTTTTCGAATTTTTTACTCAAAAATTTTGAAAAAAGCCCGGTCCCGTACGGGCGCCCGGTCAAAATTTTGGACCGGGCCCGGGACGCCCGGTAAAACGGGCTTTTTTTGAACGGGCGGCCCGTACGGGTCCAATTGTCTAAGCCCGGTCCCGGTCCCGTTCTCGATACTTTCAAAATTCCGGTCTCTACTAATAACTCGAAAAGTAGCTTAACAACAGCCCAAAAAAACATGTTTTTCGTGCGTTTCAGGCCACGGGGATCTCAGGAAAAAATAGGCTTTTGCCTAAAAATGTGATCCCTAATAATGAATGCTAGAGAAAAAAGATGCTTTGTATGAATATGGGTATTCCACTTGTTTTGTAAAATTCAGAAATCAAATCCGTTTTGTCACAAGCAATTTTTATCAATGATTACATATCACAACGAATTAATTATAAATATATACATTAAACATCATTTGGGCCACATAATCGCACCAATCAACCATCAATTAATTAATTAATTTCTACTGCTGCTGTTGCTGATCACTCGGTCCAGGAGAAGCTGCCTCGAGAAGACTGAAAAAACAAAGATTTAAATTGTATTTTAAGCTCATTAAATTTTTATGGGTCCAACCAATTAACAATCCTTAATTTTTTGTGCCATAATTTAGTCCATTAGGACGTTAGTCAAAAACCCATCAAGTAGAAAATTGTTGACAAAAAATTATTCATAACTTCGCTCAAAATCAACCAAATTTTATCTAAATTCGCTAGCTATATGTGCGTTCTCTATTAATCTGTAAAACCTTTCAAAAAAGTTAATGGGTTTGAGAATCTCAAAAAATTATGATTTTTTGGGCATTTTTGATCATGACTTTTTTGCCCCTGTATTATTACATAATGTATGCAGTTAATTGGATTCATAAAACAACCAAAAAAAAAAGCATTGATCATTCATTTTAATTAAATTGTTGTTCACCCCTCGTCAAATCCGCCGTCTCTGATCCAAATGTCAATCCGTCTCGGTCGAGCAGCACTCAATTCTTTCCACTCTTTTTTCCAATTTGCCCAAACCCATCCAATTGGACAACGGAGAAGTTCAAAAGCATCGAGGTCATATTGTTCCAGTGCCAATTGTTCCCCAGTCGCTTCGTTGATCAGAAAGAATGGCATAACGGAGCCACTCAAAGTGGACGAAAGCTTCAAGACAATGAAGAAAGTCAGTGGTGAAGAAGCATTTGAAAATGCCTAAAAATAGGGGACAAAAATATTCAGAAAAAACCAATGAAATAGGGTGACAAAATCACCGGTAAGGGGCCAACTCAGTCTGGTCAACTCCGTCTCACAATCAGCAAAGTTCAAAAGCTATATGTTTTTTTTCTTTGCTGACCAAAACTAACAAACATTGGGTATCATTGAAAGGTAGTCCTGTTCGAGACTCTCGGTCTCGACTCTTGGCCCGTTCCGATGCTCACCGTTCTGAGCTGTTCCATAGATGCCGTCCATTGATCCACCGATAAATCCACAAGGCATTGGAGCCACTTGGGCCCACCATCCGGACTTGGCGTGAAAAGCCATTTGGCCACCGTTTCGCCATCCGATGCAATGGCATTGTCATCATCGTGCAGAAATTCAGGAAAAATGGCGTCATCCGATTCGACAAAACGAAGTGCCGGACAATCGGTGAGCATTGATGGGGCCAATTGGCACATGCGACGAAAAGTGATGGCGTTCAAAAACATGCGAAAAATTGAATCGCGGAACATTGGCCAAATGTTGTTCAAAACAAATTCCAAAATGCGACTGTCTTCGGTGATAATGTCCAAATACACTGTATAAGTGGCGGCGAAAGAAGGGTGAAAATGGCTGAGAAAAATGAGCACATTTTGATCGATGTACCTGAAAAGTGCCAGAAAATGTGTGTGATGATTTATGTACCATAAATAAATTCCAAGCTAAAGAAATAAAATTTTCAAAAATGGGCAAAATATATTCGTTTTTGGCGAAAAACGGCTCCATTTTCCTGCAAACACTTCTCTTAATTCAGGATTTCTGAATAAAGAAAAAAACACCCCTAAAAAACGATTTTTTAATTCACCCCCCCCCCCCCCCCCCCCCCCCCCACCCGAAGCCAAGGGTTTGCGGCTCTAGTGCACTTTATGAGTCCAATCGACTTTTATGAGTCCAATTGAGTTTTATGAGTCCAATCTATTGACAATCCCGGGTTTTTATACAATAACTTTGTTCATGTTCGAACAAATCCTATCTTTTTGGTATCATACGAAAGCACAAAGTCTAATTAATGTAATAATACGAGAAAACAAGAGAATCCTAACATTTCAATAAAGTTACAAACGAAAATGACCAGCAATTACTTAATTGATCATATCTTTTTTGGTAATTGCCTGAACGCTGCGATTTTATATATTTTAGCTTCGTTAGACTTTGTGCTTTCGAATGATATCAAAAAGATAGGATTTGTTCGAACATGAACAAAGTTATTGTATAAAAACCCGGGATTGTCAATTGATTGGACTCATAAAACTCAATTGGACTCATAAAAGTCGATTGGACTCATAAAGTGCACTAGAGCCGGGTTTGCCTATGCACTTAATCTAAACATTACATGATCTGAATGTATCCGCAGAATCCGATCACTTTGTTCGGCAACGGTTTTTTCGGGATTGACAATGGATTTCCATCCGATTTGACAATTTGCATTTTCTTCGTGCTATTCTTTTTGATGTGCCATTGAATAATCAAATCATTGTTGGTCAATGCCCATTTGCGTGTCTTGAAATGTTCGTCCACGTATACGTCAAAGCGGTGGCTGATCAGTGCAATTTCTAGGCCCAGTTGGGAAGGCGAAAGAAAGTCGAACACCAAAAGCCAACAATCGGCAGAGATAAAGCTGAAAAATGAAAAATTTTCGAAATTTGTATATTTAATTTAATTTTTTTTTTTTACATTTTTTTGCGAGTTCGAAGGCTTTTGACATGGTCAAAAAAGGACCAAAGAATGCTTCCAGAGCTGGCCAACAGTAAAGTCACGGCAAACAAACTGAAAAATGAATTGGTCAAGTGAATGAATGAATGGTAAAGTGATGGAATCCGAATGTGAAATTTTTAGTAGTTTTCTGAGGTCGATGAAACTAAAAACCTTCAAAAATTGGTTTTGGAACTGTTTAAAATGCTTCATCTTACAATTTTTGCAATCCCAAAATTGAGCAAAAGAGTGAAATGTCTGAAAACATAAAAGAAAGAAACAATAAACGTACCGAAGTGCTGAAGAAGGCATTTTTGCAGCAACAAAATGAGGGGGGAAAATATCGGTTAAAAATGAATGGAATGAGGAGGGGAAGAAGAAACAAGGGCAATTTTATAGTAAAATTTGTGTACCGATAGTGAAAAAAAGGTATTAGCGTACATTTGAGTACCGATGAGGGAAAAATCATATAAAAGGCATAGAAAATTGACATTTAATGTCATTGTTTACAACCATAATTTACGCCTAATTAATTACAAGTGTGCTCAGCAAATTGGCGAAAAATGAACCGACGACTTTTCAAAGAAAATGTAAGGAATTTTTAACTTGAAAATTTCTAGGTTACACCTAAGTTTTTTTAACGCATTTAAGTTGGATTTGTAGCGACGTGTGGATGAACATTCTGCCCTTCTTTGACCGTCTTCAACTCGGACTCAATTTGGCATTGCTTTCCGACCGTTTCGATTTTTTGGTGGACACGCATTTTGATGGAAAAAACGAATTGACAATTTGGAGTGCAATAACAATTCGCAAAGACATTGAACCAAAACTATTGGTCTATTGGATGGAATTTCTGTTGCCGGACCATCCGTTGCCCAACAAAATCCGTTTTGACAATCTCAAGATTGAGTAATAACCTAATTAAAGGTATTTTGGCTCTATTGCAGTTTACACGACCATAAAATATTGTGGCAACTTTAATGCAACATAACTTTTTATAGAAACATCCAAATTAAACATTCTTAGTTTCATCCGATAGCCCTAAGATTTCCTCTAGCTTGGAAAATTAAAAAAAAATTTTTGTAGTGTTTTCAAAAAAGTAATGGCTAGAAAATTAAAAAAACTGGTTTTTAAGTATTTTTATTTTGACCATAACTTTTTTGAAACCAAACAAAATTTTTTGAAATTTTGCATCATAATATGGATTCCTAGGGCTATCAAATGATACTAAGAATGTTTAATTTGGATGCTTCTTTAAAAAGTGTTATGTTGCATTAAAAGTGCCAAAATATTTTATGGCCGTATGAACTGCAATTTAGCCGGCATTTTATGTTCATAAATATTTTGATCTTTTTTCAGGTACATTGACCATTCCGTCATATCATTTCTCCATGCCAACAAGCATATTTGGGACAGAATGGGAGTAGTTAAAGACCGGTCGATGTCCGGTGTTTGTCCGGTGTGAAAACATGTGTTTTCACACCTTGCCGGTGTTTGTCCGGTGTGAAAACATGTGTCATTACCGGTGTTTGTCCGGGGCGTGAAAACACATGTTTTCGCGCATTGCCGGTTTTGTCCGGGGTTTGTGCGGTAAAAAAAAATTTTTTTTTGGAAAAAGAGGAGGGAGGGTGGGGGGATCGATTGAATAAAGAAGAGGGGAATTTTCCCTCCTCTTCCAGCGCGTTGGTCAGTGGTCAGTCAGGGAAACATTTTCTCTGACTCTCTCCCCTCCACTCTCTATCCCACCCACGCCGCGTCCTTTCTCAACAATTTAAAATTATGCCCCCATCCCCCGCCTGTGAACGATACATAATTTGTGTTTGGCATTTTTTTTGTGACCTCCTTTTTTTGCAAATGTACTATTTTTTCATTTTATTTTTGTACTATAATATTAAATGTATTTTAATTATTTTCCCACACTTTTTTTTCATACTTTTTTTTTGCGCTATAATATTAAATGTGTTTTAAGTATTTTCTCCAAACATTTATTTTTATTTTTATATATATATTTTTTTTGCGCTATAATATTAAATGTGTTTTAATTTTTTCTCAAACATTTCCTATATTATTAACATTGTTTTGACACCGTTTTTTTTTGCATTTTTTATTAACAAATTATTCAACAAATTTTATACCAAAATTTATCATTTTTTTCTTTTGTTTTTTGCCATTCGCCAAAGTGCGAAATCCATTATCGCTTTCTTTGCTGTTGACGAGGTGATTGAAACGGCATCAGCATTTTCATCCTCCTCACCTCCGGCATCATTTCCCGAGGCACTTGCCTCTTTTTCCTTTTCCTTGTTCATCCAATCCCGGAAACCTTTCCCACCTCTGCTGCGCTTCTTCTTCTTCTTCCTCCTCTTTTTATTTCCGACATCTGATGATGCCCCAACCTGTTCTTCTTCCCCCTCCTCATCTTGTTCCTCTTCCCTCTCCTCCTCTTCTTCCTCTTCCCTCTCCTCCTCTTGTTCTTCTTCCCTCTCCTCCTCTTGTTCCTCTTCCCTTTCCTCCTCCTCTTCTAACTCAAACACAATTTTCTTCGCCATTCGTCCTGGGTCAGCAGCGAAATCCTCGAACTCATTGATCTGGTTGAGCAGGTCAATGTTTTCATTGACCCGGCCCAACATTAGTCCATCATGGACCTCCTTCTCTCTCTCTCTCTTTTCCGTCTCAAATTCACGCACATCGTTTGAGTCCTGTTTTTTTTTAACTTTTTTCCTATTATTTCATAATTTTTCTTACGAGCTGATTGGTGCCCACAATTGTAACGCCTGGCCCAAGTCCATGCCAGTCGCGTTCGCTCCCAATCCACTTCACGGCGTAATGACTATACACCAAATCACAGTCCGGGCAATGGACATCAATAGGGCCTAAAAAATTTCTCTTTTGAAAATCCCCAATTAAAAACTAACCGTCCGTGATTCGCTCTACGACGGCATCCATGCCGTCGTATGCTTCGCGGTGGAGCTCTGGATTTGTTATGCGCAAATTGACAACGCAAGCGGGGTCGTGCTCCCCTTGGCATGCCTTTGCGCGTATGTTGTCTGCCTCTATTGCTTTAATAGCTTGCTTACGTCGGCAATCCTCACAACTCTGATTCAAGCAGCAGCGTCTCCGTTTTGGTGGCATTTTTTAAATCAAAAATTTTTTATATTTAAATTAATCCAACTTAATTAAATAAAGACACAAAATGAGAGCTATACATTTTTTAAATATTCTACTTAATTTCTATCCAATTCGTCCCACCCCATATTTCTGTTTGATTTGACTTAGTTTGACCTCAAGCAAATTCTGTCACAATTTCTCCAACACACACATATTTTATTAATCTTTTACTAGGGGCATATTACGCCTCCAATTCCCAATGTACTTATTCATTTAAATTTATTTGTTGAAAAATTCCCTCCTGTCCTATTTTACAACTTTTATTCTTTGTTTTTTTAAATTTTCTTTTTATTAATTCATTTTCAATTTGTATGGTTTTAAATTTTCCGCTTTTTTCTCCCTTTCATCATTTCCTTTCATACGAATTTTCTCGACAAATTTTAAAATTTCTTGCCCATCCACTTTGGTGAGGCCGGTGCTTTTCAGCGCTGGCTTTGGGCTTCTCTCTCTCTCTCTCTTTCTCTGCCCATCCACTTGTGAGGCCGGTGCTTTTCAGCGCTGGCTTTGGGCTTCTCTCTCTCTCTTTCTCTGCCCATCCACTTGTGAGGCCGGTGCTTTTCAGCGCTGGCTTTGGGCTTCTCTCTCTCTCTCTTTCTCTGCCCATCCACTTGTGAGGCCGGTGCTTTTCAGCGCTGGCTTTGGGCTTTCTCTCTCTTTCTCTGCCCATCCGCTTTGGTGAGGCCGGTGCTTTTCAGCGCTGGCTTTGGGCTTCTCTCTCTCATTCTCTCTCTGCCCATCCACTTTGGTGAGGCCGGTGCTTTTCAGCGCTGGCTTTGGGCTTCTCTCTCTCATTCTCTCTCTGCCCACCCACTTTGGTGAGGCCGGTGCTTTTCAGCGCTGGCTTTGGGCTTTCTCTCTTTCTTCTCTCTCGTTCTTTGCCCATCCATTTTGGTGAGGCCGGTGCTTTTCAGCGTTGGCTTTGGGCTTTTTTTTAACTGTTTCACTGTCTCACTCTTCACCACACTATCACTTATAATATACTGTAACTAACCATAAGACTATTGCATACATTTGTCAATTAATTCAAACTTTTAAAAATAGGAAATTATTGAGTTTTGTTTTATTTTCATAGACACAAATATATAGTGAAGAGATGAATTGCATTAATGTAAAAGGTTAACAAAACACAAAATCGTATTAGATTACATTGAAAAATATTGAACTACAGAAAATGAGACATTAATATTTAAATGAAGTGAAAAAGGTCATCAAAATGAAAGTCAATTACGATATTGTAAGAAATGATTAATTATTATGAGTCAATTGGATCAGTTTTGAAAAAATCATTCATGAATTCGATTCAATTACAATTTGTAAGCTATAAACATAATTAGTTAAAGCATTCAAATTATTTATGGAAGTAAATTAAAAATTTTTTAAAAATTTTTCAAATTCAGAAAAGTAGCCTTTTTTTTTACTTCCATAATCCTTACAACTTAGCGAACAAAAGGATATATCCCGCTAACGGGAGTACGGCATAACATACATCGGTTTACCTTATTGATCACCGATGTCACAGCGCAGTCAGCGCACAAAAAAATGTGCCCACATTCTTTGCTGTAAAAATGTGGGCGCGGAGCGGTGCAAACCACGCACTCCGTTTCCCAGAACAGTTGGCGCGGTGGCACCAACACGGACGAGGCCGACCCATTGCGAAAGCGCTGAGACTCGCGCAATTGGAGTCGAACTGTTCGCTCGAACTACAATGTATAGATACTTCAATTATCGATTGATTTCCACCCCAAGCCTATCGGCTTCTTTTGGGGGCGAGAGATTGCACCGTCTAACCTCTCCAGCGACGAGAGAGTGCACCGTCTAACCTCTCCAGCGACGAGAGAGTGAACCGTCTAACCCGCCAGCAGAGCCCGTGCCTATTGGCTGCTTGGTCCCGGTGATGGCCGAGATCTCGAGATCTCGACCATCACCGGGACCGAGATCACTGTCGGGTGGTGCGCGAGAATTTAAGGCGAAAATTTAAAAACTGAAGGGGACTCGAACCTGGTAGAGGCGAATCCTGACACGCTAACCATTCGGCCAACTAGTCGTTGGAGAAAAAAGAG
>SIJG01000004.1:3516628-3579145 GCA_023374025.1 Heterodera schachtii
ATAGTTATTTCTTATCTTTTCATAAAAAATAAAAGTTTTTGAAGTGAAAATGATTGTCAATTTGATTAAAGGCTTTTGAATTAGTAATTTATTTATTATTTCGAGAAATTAAAAATTATAAATCAAAAGAAAATTTCGGTCATTAAGCATTTTATGATATTCTATGTTTTGATGACTACTTGAAAAATAATTGATATAATCAAGGAAAACCATATTTATTTTAAGCGAAATATTGAAAAGTCGTTGTTTAGCCAATAAAATATTTGTTGATCTCGTTTCTTCACCCTCCACCGATTTCGCTTTCGTAAAATAAAATATAAACATATTTATTTAAGTTATAATTTAGACAACAAAAATATAAATTACAAATTCAAATAAAATAAAAATACAACAAAATGCAAATGAATCACAAAACGTGGAAAACATGCTCAAAGAAGACAAGTAAAAAAAGCCATAATAAAATTAGAATCATTTAAAATAAATTCACAATTAAAAACCTTTTTGCTTTGCTTCTTTTATATACTTTTAATAATGCTTCATTTTGTTTTTTATTATATTTTTAATTAATTTTTTATTGCTTTTTTGATTTTAATCTCGTATTGTTCGGATTTTTCAAAACGACTGACAGTTAATTTAGTATGTTTTGAAAGAATACTACATAGCCAATTGAAAATTTTGCGCAATAGCATAATTAACGAAATTAATCATTTCATTAACTTTTTTGGTCTCACATTTTATATTACTTTTTAATTCTTGTTATTCATAAAAAATTTATTTTGTGTATCATTTCCGTATTGAAAATGCGTGATGATTATTTTTTTAATATACCTCTATTATTATATACAATACTTTCAGATGTTTTTTTACTTTTCTGTAAAAAATTGTTAACGTGAAGGTCAACAGCATATTGAAGTTGATTGCTAACCAATGTTAGAGCGATAACAAAAAATAGTAGAAATTATCAATTCTCATTCTTTAATTAACATATTTAGTTTTTAGGTTTTAGCAAATATTACTTGCTGAACTAGTGTGGAATTTCGGGCAGTTTTGTGATTTGTCAAGTCCTTCGTTAATTCCAAGTTTTTTTGTGTTTATTTATATTTTTATAGGGTCTTGCTTAAACAAATTATATTTGGTTTTTTTGGAATTTAAAGTTTTTGTCAATTGCTATTAGACCGGCGAATTAGTCAAAAAAATTTGAGCACAAAAGATTTCTGAAACATATTTTTGCTCAATTATTATTTGTGTAAAACAATTAAATGTTCTTAGTATTTATATTTTTTGTATATTAAGTTAACTTATTTATTATTCGGTGGTGACCCAATATTTTTTTTAATGACAACCAAGATTAATTGATGTATTTCTTAGTTTCCATTATTGAAATATTTATGATTAATTTATAAGAAATTTGTTTTTTTCCCCTTCTTCTCCCCCTTCCAAACGTTCTCGTCGTTTTTTTATTGAGGAGTTACTTCGGGAACCATATAATGAACTTTCACCTCCGCGAAAAAACCCAAAAGATTACATCAAAAAACTTGATTCGGAAATCGAGCATGTACCAAAGTTTCAATGGGTCAAAAACAAATCGCGCTTCATTATCAAAGACGTCCCTGCTGACCCCGAAGCACTGCTAAGCGGCATATTCCAGCACTGTATGGATGAAGCAATTGTTGACAGCCGCCAAAGTGGAGTTGAACCAACTCATCTCGGATGCATTGTTTCCAGCCAGCTGCTCACCTCAGATATTTGGATTCCGATTCGACAACTTACTCCCGATACAATTAACACGATTTTGAATCGTTTCAACGACGTAGCTCAAAGCAAAAAGCAGGATGGTGTGACGCTTTGGGGTGAACCATTTACTGTTACCGTGACAACAGTTAACCGAAATGCTCTACCAGAGAAAAGACAACTAAAAGGGGGTGCAGCACGGAAATTGGCGCCAGTTCACCATAGAATTCATCCAAATTGTCTAATTAAAGTTTCTAATAAAATAAATATATTATTTTAAAAATTATTTTAGATACAAAATTTTGATGCTGACAATTACTGTTTATTTTATGCGATGCAAGCAGCAATGGTTCGTGCAGTTGGTGATCTTGATTTTCGTCGCTTTCACGACTATATCAATGGCAACAACGGAATGAGGGGAAAACTTAAACATGATGCTTTGGAAATGATGAGTGCTGTTAATGCGCCAGCTGGTCAACCAAATTACGATGCGGAAGTTTATGTGCCGAGAATTGTTGACTGGTGGAATGGCGAAAAATTTTCTGATCAGTGGAAATTTAAAACGTTTGTCTTCGGATCGACGGGACATTACAAACCTTTATTCAAATATGGACCAGAAGACTATGTTGTGCCGATTATTCTTTACTTTGAAGACGGACATTTTAACGGAGTGCAAAAAAGTGGGAACTTATTTGGCGTGCCTTATTGTCTGAGTTGTGAAAAGACTTACGACCGACCAAAAAGGCATATGAAAAGTTGCAAGGCTCGTTGTATAAAATGGTAATTATTAAAAGTTAATTTATTTATTTGAGAATTTTAGCTCTCAAATGGGCCCAAAATTCCCGTGTAAGCCAACTCATGGTTTCCGACAAAAATGCAACGAATGCAATAAATTATTTTTTAACAATACCTGCTATCAGCATCATCTTTTGTCTGAATATTGAGCAAAGAATGCAAACATTGCGGCGTAGTCTGGGACTTGAGAAATAATACTCAGAATGGACGAGAGGTGTTTAAACTAATGTGGTGTTGAATAATAGTAAATTTAGGGACATATATGCAATGAACGGTGGTGTGAAAATTGCCAAATTTTCCACAATTTCGAGAGAGGGTGTTTCATTCGTCCTTTGGAGCAAAACTTAAAAAAAGAAACACAAGGCTGGCGACTGATCGTTTTCGACCTTGAGACAATGCAACACGAACCAGTGGATCCACAAATCCCTGAGCGACGGAAACACCAAGTCAATTTTGTCACCGCAAAAGTTGCTTGTCCTGACTGCATTTCAAATGGACAATGGAAAGAAAGTTTGCTCGGAAAAAAATGCAATATTTGTGGCTACCATCGGACGATTACATTCAGCCAAATGCCATTTAATGGGACAACTGTAGATCGACAAGTAATTGACCGACATCCCCTGGTCTCCTTCGTCAAATGGATTCTATACAATTTGCCAAAACAATACGACACCATTGCATATTCACATTTTGGAGGACGATTTGACATGGTTTTGGTTTTCCGAGAATTATTCATGGAAGGGCTAAATCCGTCAATGATCAAAAACGGCAACAGATTACTCGAAATGAAAGTAATAAAATTTTTATTAATATTTATTTTTATTTTTGAAGGTAAAAAGTCGGAAGAAATTAAATCCAAATATCATCTTTCGAGATTCTTGGAATTTGGTTCCTGGTCCATTAGCCTCACTGGTCCCAATGTTTGGCTTGGATGTTCAAGACAAGCCGTTCTTTCCACATTTGGCAAACAGGCCGGAAAATTACGGCTGTCAAATATTTCCGACGAAATCAAACTATTTGGCCGGTGGGATGAATCCTGAGAAGCGTAAAGAATTTGACATTTGGTATGCTCAAAACCGAAATCAGCCGTTTCTGCTTGATGAAGCATTGGCCAGGTATTTATTTTTTTATAATTTATTTTAATAATTAAATTTCAGTTATTGTAAAAATGACGTGGATATTTTGATGGCTGGCCTTATCGCCTTCAGAACTGAATTTTTGGAGATGAGTAAGCGACCTGCTGATCCGGACGGCAAAGCAAACCGAGCAGCTTACACAACTCCACACAACGGAATTGACCCGCTCAAGCATTGCATAACAATTGCATCAGCATGCATGCGTCATTTCCGAACTAATCATTTAAAGCCTGGTCACTTGGCTCTTGTTCCGGAAAAGGGATACGATAGCTGCGGCGACAATCAAAGTGATTTGGCACTTAATTTTATGCAGTGGTATGCAGAAAAATTTGGTGTTCACATTCAAAATGCATTTTCGGCAGATGGGGAAAAAAGGTAAACTTAACTAACTAAATTAAAAAAAAGTCATCTCAAGAGTGGGCAATTTTCGTTTGGACGGTTGGATTGAGTCTCAACGAAAAGGACTAGAAATCCATGGCTGTGTATGGCATGCATGCTCAAAATGTTATCCGGATGATAACGATGTAATGCCTTGTGGCAAATCTGCAGGCCGAATTCGAGAGAGAAACAAACAGAGAATGGAATTTATATTGACCAAAGTGCCAAATGTGGAAATTTTTTGGCAATGTGAGATTGAGGAAATGCTGTCCAAGGACAGAGAAATGAAGCAGAAATTCAAAGAATATACGGGAGATGGCGGGCCAATCAATATTCGTGATTGTTTTATGGGTGGAAGAACAGGTGCATTGAAGCTTTACCACGAGTTGGCAGCGGACGAAGAAATCAGTTATTATGACTTTACCAGTCTCTATCCATTCATCAAGTAAAATAGAAAATTTTATTTTCCTCAAAAAAAAAAGTTATAGTTGTGTAACTGATTATCCTGTTGGACATCCAACACTTCATGTTCCGTGTGAGGACGTTGATTGGCGGAGACCAGAGGACAATCCATATCCGCTTGCAATTCTCAAAGTTTTCGTCATTCCGCCACGAAAAATCGATGTTCCAGTATTGCCAGTTAAAGTGGATGATCGACTATGCTTCCCACTCTGCATGAGTTGTTGCAAAAAATACCCTAACGGAGGTGTAAAGGAAACATACAATTGTCAACACACTGATAAGCAAAGAGGATGGATCAGTACATGCACATCATTGGAGGTACAATTTGTGTTAAATATTAAAAAAAAACTTTTGTAGCTTAATGCCGCTTTGGAGGAGGGCTACAGAGTTAACATGCTTTTGCGCGTTCTCGAGTACGACAGGAGTGACAACAAACTTTTTCGGCCATATATGAGTGAATTTATGGTCCAAAAGATACATGCCTCTGGGTTTGATGAGAATATTCACGGAAATTTTGAAGCCGAAGAACAGTTCATAGCGGAATGTTGGGACCAATTTGGTATAAAAATTGATCGAACAAAGATGGTACCCAACAAGGGAAAGCGGGCTTTGGCCAAATTAGCTGTAAATAATTTATGTAAGTTTAATTAAAATTTAAAAAACTTTAAAGATAAAATTTTAGGGGGTCGTTTTTCACTTCGTAATTACGGACTCTCCCAAACTCTTATAACTGATGACCCATCAGAACTGGGACATTATCTAGACAACCGGAAAATTGAAGTGACTGGACTTGACATGCTGACTCCGGAGAGGATTTTGATCAGCTATAACCAGAAGAAGGATTGGGTCCAGGAACATCCCTGTTCAAATGTGGTCATTTCTCTTTTCACAACTTCTGCAGCTCGCCTACATTTGTTAAAAGCAATGCAGATAGTCGCTCGTACTCCTGGTTGCATTCTTTTATACACTGGTAAATGTCTTGAGTGGGTCAATTCCATTGTGCGGTGTTTTGTATGCTGCTCGATCTGCCTTGCCGTCCGGACCTGCGGGTCGCTTACTCATCTCCAAAAATTCAGTCCTGAACGCAATAAGTCCCGACATCAAAATGTCCACGTCATTTTTACAATAGCTGAAATTTAAAAAAAGAATTATTAATATTAATTATGATAATATAAGTACCTGGCCAATGCTTCATCAAGCAGGAACGGCATATTATGGTTTTGGGAATACCACCTGTCAAATTCCTTACGCTTCTCAGGATTCATTCCGTCGGCCAAATAATTCGCTTTCGTTGGAAATATTTGACATCCGTAATTTTCTGGCCGGTTCGCCAAATGTGGGAAGAACGGTTTGTCCTGCACATCCAAGCCAAACATTGGGACCATTGAGGCTAATGGACCCGGAACCAAATTCCACGAGTCTCGAAAGATGACATTTGGGTTTAAATTCTTCCGACATTTGACCTTCAAAAATAAAAATAATTATAAACAGAAATTTTTTTACCTTCATTTCGAGCAATCTGTTGCCATTTTTAATCATTGACGGATTAAGTCCTTCCATGAACAATTCACGGAACACTAAAACCATGTCAAAACGTCCTCCAAAATGTGAGTAGGCAATAGTGTCGCATTGTTTTGGTAAATTATACAGAATCCATTTGACGAAGGAAACCAGTGGGTGTCGGTCAATGACCTGCTTGTCCACCATTGTGCCATGAAATGGCATTTGGCTGAATGTAATTGTTCGATGATGGCCACAAATATTGCATTTTTTTCCACGCAAAGTATCCTTCCACTGTCCAGAAGAAATGCAGCCAGGACAGGCAACTTTTGCGGTGACAAAATTGACTTGATGCTTCCGTCGCTCGGTAATTTCGGAATTTACTGGTTCGTGCTGCATTGTCTCAAGGTCGAAAACGATCAGTCGCCAGCCTTGTGTTTCTTTTTTTAAGTTTTGCTCCAAAGGACGAATGAAACACCCTCTCTCGAAATTGTGGAAAATTTGGCAATTTTCACACCACCGTTCATTGCATATATGTCCCTAAATTTACTATTATTCAACACCACATTAGTTTAAACACCTCTCGTCCATTCTGAGTATTATTTCTCAAGTCCCAGACTACGCCGCAATGTTTGCATTCTTTGCTCATTTTGCAATATTCAGACAAAAGATGATGCTGATAGCAGGTATTGTTAAAAAATAATTTATTGCATTCGTTGCATTTTTGTCGGAAACCATGAGTTGGCTTACACGGGAATTTTGGGCCCATTTGAGAGATCAGATCGAATAAGCCAGCATGATCATCTCCACTATTTGTCATATTAAACACATAAATACAGTGGGTGTGCAAAAATGAAAAGTAATCAATTCCATTTCCATATGTAGAGTTGGCAAAACCAAGCGCCTCCTGCGTATCATTGTAGGGACGAACAAATTTCCATTTTTCATAGTCAATGTCATACGGGGCCTGGGGATAGGAGCGACCATTGGCCACAACACTTAATTCCCGTACATTAAAGTGCTGAAAGTTGAATGGACTCCTTTTGATGTTTCCCACATAATCTGAGTTTGCCACAAGACCCATTGTTACGCGGCGTGGAACTTGGTCCATGAACAAGTTTGCATTAAATTCATAGCGTCCCGCACTTATGAACAGTGCTTTCATCATTGTCTTTCGTACAGCATACCTTGCTGGTTTCAGTTCCAATTTTTTCGCCAACTCAAGAGCCAAGCCATCCATAAGACTGACTTTTTTGCAGTAGAGTTTCAATCCAACAAGCTCAAGGCTATATGGCTGACCAGCGGGGTCTAAGGTGTTAATTAACAAAAAATGCTCGTCATGGGGTTGTATCGTTATGTCGATTTCACAATGATTAATCAAATATTGGGGTACATTGAAAAGATCGGCATCGATTTTTGCAATGTATTGTGCAGTTCGACCTGCCAGATATCGTTCTCTTCTACTTTTGAACCCCTCGGAATTTGCGTTTTCTAAATTGCTAGCATCCTCACGGACGTATCCAGCAGCAGTTAAATGTGAAACTTTAGCTTCAAGTGAGTGCGAAAGCTCATGAGAAAGATAAGTCTTGTATGCCATCAGTGAATTAGAGTTGAAAATTTCACGACCGTTTATTGCGATTTTCATGTCTCGTATGAATGTGTGTCCGATCAGTTGTATCGGTGCAACCTGATCAGTAGCACCCAAATATCCCCATTCACCATTTGGTGGCGTCAATTTTCGCATTCGAAATTCGGTCAAAAGGTAACACTTTGACAGGTCAATGTAGTTTTGGCTCGAGTGTATTTTAAAATGGTAAGGTGTGTCGGTGAGTGGATTACTCGGCAAAATCTCGAAAACCTTTGACGATGATACGGTAACATTTGTAGGGGGTATACTGAAAAAATCCACGGCATTGGTAATCGAATCGATGCTACTCGCGTCAATTTTGTGAAATGTCATTTTTTTAATAGAGTCCAAATGCGTCTGATCTGAGTCTCTTTTTGCTTTTAATTAGTGGTTTCGTAATAGTTTTTCCAATTAAAGTCTGATGCGATAGAATGGGTGATTTGTTAGCTTTTATACGCTTTCTTCGTCCTCCTGTACCAAATTGACGCTGAAACCCACCCTTCTCCAAAATGTTGTCCGCGCCTCGTTTACCCTCAGTTGCCAAAGTTTCTATTGTCCCTTTTAATCCAGGCTTTTCATCGATTACTCGATTTATAAAACGTTTTCCGGTTTGCATTGTTTCGTCTGCAACAGTATCTCCGGCTCTGCGAATTAGAGGCAGAAAAAAGCGCCAGAGTCCTCGAAAAATGTCTCCGATCCCTGCACCAGTCTGTGGAGCACCCCAACCGCGCTGAAATGGTTGTGCTCCTCTAAATACTTGGTACACTGAGTCATCCCCGATTCCACAACCACTCTGGATAAAAAAAGCGTCATATCCCGAAACCGAAGTGTCATAGAGAATATGAACCATTTTATTCAATCGATTTTATGTAATTATACAATAATGAATGAATTCAAAAATTTATCACCTTCTTAAATATCAGTACGACCAGCACTGTCCCGTAGGAAAATGGTACCAATCTTCCGTCGGTCATTGTTCTTAATTCAATTTCAATTTCTAACACTTCTTTTGGTAAAACACGTGCGTATAGGGGGGAGTCGTAAATTTTTTCAGTGTATTCTCCCGGCGTTGCTCCTGACACTGAGACAACACGGAGAAGAGAACTCAATGAATTTCCAACAATCATGTTTTCAGTCAACCCTTTGGCGTAGACGGCAAAGCTTGCAAATCCACCACGTAAATCACTTCCATATTTGGCAATCTCATTGTTTCTTACGTGCTGCGCGTTTTCAAAACCTAACACATAACCAAGTTGAGGTGAAAATGAAATAAATTCAATTCTCGGGTGTGTAAAAACGGATTTGAACCGCTCAAGATTTGGATGATATTGTAGCTCCACTCCTTCAATGATTTGCTTAACCATATGCAAGTTTAGTTTTTTCCATTGCTCATCTCCAAACAAGACGGAAAGCAACTCCTCCGCACGGTTTCTTTCCGTTGGTTCTTCAATTCGCCCTACCAAATCATTGATTGTTTCTTTTGGTGGTTCGGTAATTGTCGTGGTAGTAGTTGTTGTTATGGTCGTCCTTTTACTACTCTCAGGTGTTAGTTCAGTGACAAGGTGGGTCTGACCCTGTTTAACATTTAAACTCTTTTCATTTCTCTGTTTGGGTGGTGGTCCAATGGTGTCAAGTGAAATTGCCCTTGGCGGCGTCGTGGCTTTTTTCTCAGTCACGATTGCACGTGTTGGTGAAGTCGGTATCGGTTGCTGCGGTGGTGTGACTATTTCAATTGCACTTTTTTCGTTTCTTTGTTTTGGTGGCGGGCCAATTTCCCTTTGTTTTGCCTCATTAATCGATGAAACTGTTTGATTCTCACTCTTTTTTACATGAGGAGTGGCTACTACTTGATGAACTTGTGACACTGTAGTTTGGTTCGACACTGGTAATGGAGGCGTGGGCTTTAAAACTGAATGAGTTGGTCCGCTGCTGCTTTTTAATTCTTCCTGTTTTTTAGTCACATTGATTGATGGACTTGGAAGTCGCGATGAATTCGTAATATTTTGTGCAATACTCTGATTGGACCCATTTTTACTCTGATCGCTAGTGTTAGACGCTGATGGTGGAGGGGGAGGCTCTGGGACTGAAGGAGTTGCAGCAATGACGCTTTTTAATCCTTCCTCTTTTTTAGTTACATTTGTTGATTTATTTGAAGCAGGCGGTGGAGGAATAATATTTTGTGACTCGCTTAGATTATTGACCTTTTTATTCGGATCTGTATGGGGCGAAATGGTTTGTGTTGTCTTTATTTCTTCGGTTTTCGGCTGTATGACTTCGGATAGTTTTTCAATTTTCGATTGTTTCGACAGTGGTGGCTTTGTCACATTTGTTAAAGAATCCTCTTCTAGGTTTTCTTGAGTTTTTTGTCCAACCCGTGGCGGTGATGTCGGTCGTTTGGCATTTAGCGTTACATTGTGAGTAACATTGGGTGGCGATTTTGGCACAAGTGCACTAGGGGGTGATGTTGGCTCAATTACACCTCTTTTCCTTCTTATCGGTGTTTGTGAACCATCTTTTATAATTTTTTCTAGAGACTCAGCATGGTTCTTTAGGGTTGAAATAAGAAAATGTCTTAAATTTTCAATTGTTGTGTTTGAAGCTTTCGGGACGGGTACTCGAACAATCCTAAGCCTTTCATTATCTAAACCATCCGTAAAATGTATGTTGATCCACTGATCATCTAAGGTTCCAATCGTTGATGGCCAAGAATAGGCATAATTATGCTGTGTAACCCGCAAACCCAAGAGCCATTGAAATAAATTGGTTTTGGCAAACGAACTCTAAACTTATTTGGTTTATTCTCAGCGTAGTCAGGGCTATTACTGGGTAAGTGCACAAAGAATGTATTAGACATTTATGCAAAAATAATAATAATGTGATAATGCTAAGTTTACAAGTATTTATACAAGTTGGGTCTCATGAATCCATTCCCTTTCTGGATATCCTATAAATTTTACAAGCACTTCTGTCGTTCCATCTGGCATTTTCCGTTTCCGAAAAACTCTCTCAATTCTGTAAGTCGTCTCGGCATCCTTACGTACAGGTGCCAATTCTTCCGGGTAGAAAAATCCTTTAAATTTCTCCCCCTTTGAATCACGTACTTTATATCTCATTGGTTTCATGTGACTTTTGACGGCATCAATTTCGAGAATTTCGTCGCCGTAATTGGGTATGTATCCTTTCTCGAATTGGCCTTTTGCTATGCTCATTCTCACCGTCTGACCGGGCACAAATTTGGCTCTTTTTCTGTGTTTTCCAAAAAGGGCCCTATGCTGATCTTCTCCGAACATCTTTTGCCATATTTGTTGTGAATTTTTAAAGTTCACATCAATCGGTCGCATCCCATGCACTCGGCTCGGCGATTTATTAATACCATCTACAATTTGGTCAATTACGTCCACCCAATTGAGGGTTTTTGTTTGGGCAAAGTAGCGATACAACCGGTTTTTAATTTGTCGTATTGCCCGCTCGGCTAATGCTGCTTTCTTCTCAGAATGTGTGCTCTCATATTTCTCGACTTCCTCTTCATCAAAAAGCTTTTTCAGTTGCTGATTTCTGAATTCTGTACCCTTGTCGGAGAAAATTCTGTGCGGTTTCATTGGCATCGTTGAAAACACTCGTTTAAAGCCTTCTACCATGTCTTCCGATTTCTTGGTACGAAGAGGTGTTACGAAAATCCGCTTAGAAAGAACATCGATTACCACCATTAAATAACGATTGCCGCTGTTGTGTCGAGAAAGTGCTTGAAAATCAGCCAAATCCACCTGACAGTCGGTCATAAAGCCGGCAGCAGTCGTGCGAGCGCGCGAAAAATTGATGCGCCTTGGGCGCATCAAAGTGTAGGTGCGATGTCCCTCCAAGTAGTGTTTTACATCATTTTTACGAATTTTATTTCCAAGTTCCTTTTTGGCTTCCAACCACAATCGGTCGACACCGGCAAACGCAGCAGGGGATTTTGGGTCATTGTAGAGGCGCTCTAACACCTTTTCTATTGATTTGTCCATTTCTTTGGTCTGAGACGTTGGCTTTTGGTTGGAATTTCCGTTTCTATTGTTGACCGATTCGTCGATTTCCGCTTGACCCCTCTCGTTGGAAATGGAAGTGTCAATCCTTCTTGCTCCCTGCCTCTCGCCTGTCTCATCCCTCTGAGTTTCTGTGATTTTTGGTTTAATTCCGGCGCTTGGCCTTCTTGTGCCATTTTTCGCTTGGGTGCCCTTGGCGGTACTTGTGGCGCCGTCCATGTTCGTAAAATAAGATCTCGGTTGATCCGATCTCGGATTAATTTTGTTCCCGGGGGTTGTCTAAACTGAGGAATTCGTCCCGCCCTGCGTTCAATAATATAGTCGAGTGCTTGAGCAACACTACTGTCGGTTATTGGGTTTCCTGCGTTGTTTAAAATGGTGTCATCGTGAACACCATACTTTGTGGGGTTTCGATTAAATACGAACTGAAGCCGTCGTCTTTTTTGCTCATTGGTAAGTTGTGAATTTGGAATGGTGAAAAGACGTTGATCTTCCACGAACTGACGACGCTGCTCTTCGGAGAGTACTTCGTTAACTGGATTCTTTTGTCTTTTTGACTGATTTGTGTTAACAGTTGGCGAAGATAACCTCTTTCGGGAGCCAATTCGGAATTTTTTTCTTTTAGTATCTTCTTCATCTTTACTGCTTTTCCGCTTTTTTGTTTTACTAGGCAATGGAGGTTCAGGTGGGGGTGGCTGGTTTTGTGCCGAGGTCTCAGGTTGTGAGAGTTCCAAATCATGGCCATCATCAGGCAAATTCTTTTGCCTTTTTGGCTGATTTGTGGCATCAGTTTGCGAAGACCATCTTTTTCTAGAGCCAACTCTGATTCTTTTTCTTTCGGTTTCTTCTTCATTTTTACTGGTTTTCCGTTTTTTGGTTTTACTTGGTAATGGAGGCCCAGGTGGGAGAGGATGGATCTGCGCCGATGTCCCGGGTTGTTGTGAGAATTCCAAATCATCGCCATCATCATCCGGTAATGGGGCAGCGGCTGCCTCGGCTAGTAAATCCCTCGGAGGATTACTTCTCGTTGTCAAGGCCGAAGAAGTAGAATGCGGGGGTTGTGTTACTCTGGGTTTGTTTGTCGTTTTCTGTTTGAAGCGAAGAGAAGCCTCTTGTTGAAGAGGAGCAGGTCTTAGCTCTTCCAAATCAATAAGGCTCTTCTTTGCTTCTCGAACATCTTTTAAATTTTGTTGAGCCTTCCGTTTTCTGTTAAGTTGCGGGTGTATGGGGATAGACTGTTGTGGGGCTGGTTGAAATGGTTCTTCCTGTTGAATGTCAGCGGGAATTTGTTTTTCTTCTCTTCGCCATGAAACTGGCGGCAGTTTTCTTCTTCTTTGTCTATTAACAATTTTAGAGGAAGAAGCCGGCTCATATTGTTGTATGAGTTGTCGCTTAGCTCCCTCTTCCCATGAGGAATAATACTCATTTGCTTTCCTTTTCTGACCCCTATTTACAGCTTGACGGGGTGGAGAGGCTGGTAGTAATGGCATTTCCTCATCGTCATGGTAATGGTGATGAGGCCGACGCTGTCTGCGAATTTGTGAAGCGGGAGGCTGTGGTCTTTCTGGCCCCAAATCAAAAATTTGTTCGTCTTCATCACTTTCATCCCCCTTTTTGATTAGTGCCTTCAGCCCTTTGGTAATTTCTATTTTTGCTGGTTGATTTTGGTGTTCATCTCTCAGGTGGAGATAACGAGACAATTCTTGGTTATAATTAATATTTTTTGCTGTCACATTCTCCCTCTTTCTTTTTGTTCTTTCCAACGCATGTTTAGCAAAATCCAAGTTTATGTTTCCCGAATCACTGCTTTTTAAGCCATGATAAATTTCTTCGGGTACGAGAACAAACTTTGAAGCCATGATAAAATGATCAATTGTCGCTCTTTGAGCTTGAATTTATAGCAGAGCGTGCCAAATCAATAAGAATTGGAGTGAGCAGAGCTGCAAAAACTCCTCCGAGCCCACTTCCGGTTTGAACTAGGACCTTCCGTGCCCCTCTTTCGGTCCTTCGACGAGCAAGACTTCGAACAAAATTTGCGTAAGGTAGCAAACGCTTTCTTTGACGAGTTGTTAATTTAAAGTGTGAACAAAGAATATTTAAAGCTATTTCAATTAGTGTTAACAATTGATCGGCATTTGCACGTTTTAAAATTTGCCTCCTTTTTTTCATCGATTTGGTTTTGGCGAGTACACGAATAAAATCAAAATTTTTATGTACAATTTCTCCAATTTTACAAAAGGCCATTTTTGGGAATGAAAATGATCTTTTTTCCTTCTTCTTCGTCGTCTTTAAATATGCCGCTCCTTAATCGCAAGCAGGGGGTTTGAAGCAGCGTGCATATCAACAAGGAGATAGCCATACGGTTTATTAGTAGCAATACGATAGGCAGAAAGGAAATAATCCAGTTTTCCTGGAAAAAGTTGCACTCCAATGTTCCGAATCGCCAGCGCGGAATTCGGAGCTCGCATTAATACCAAATATTGTGCATTTTGTCTCGCAACTTTAATTCTTCGTTCAAACAAATTTTGGGTGACAAAAACAACTGCAAAATTTTGATGGTGAGACTTTTTGGTGAATAGAGCACTAAGATATGATTCATCAATCGAAAGTAAGAGATCGTCAAGAATAAACAATAACGGTTTTGGTAGACGGTTAATCAAATCCTCAGGGGGCACTCCCGGGTACACATTCACACCGCATTTTTGGAGTGTCGGAACAATACTTGACATTTCACCAAATGCATAAAGCAGTGAAGCTGGTCTAGGGCTAATTAACTCCGAAGATTCAGCAATAAATTTTACTAGAAATGTGCTTTTCCCACTCCCCGATGGTCCAGCAATAATCATGCCAAAAGGCATTTTTAATTTAATTTCTTTATCGGAGTAAAATTGATTACCAAACATATTGATTAAACAACGCAACGAATTTAATAACTTAAATAGTTTTTTTTATTCTTTACGACTAATTGACGCAATGGCTGCTGCCTCTTCATCTTCTGCTTCCTTCTTCCCCTTTTTCTTCGGCTTCTTCTTCTGTGAAAAATCTAAGTGTGTGGTGGCAGCTGAGACACTTTCAAGAAATTCGTCAAGAATTTCTTCGTCCGTTTGCTGCTTATCTTTTTCAACAGGAATTTGCTGCTGTTGTTCGTAATTGCTCATCCCCATGGTAGCGGCAGAAATGGCCGAAGCAAATTCTGGAATGTCTTTCTTTTGTTGGTTTGAGTTTGGTTCGTCTTTCTTCTGTTCGCCACTCATCCCCATCGTCGCTGCAGAAATCGGTGAAAAGAAATCTGAGGCTTTTGGCTGGTGCTGTCTTTGTTTTGGTTTGGGTTTGAGGTGGTCACCACCAATTCCCATAGTAGCTGCCGAAATCGGAGAAAAGAAATCTGAGGCCCTTGGCTAGCTGTTGTCTTGGTTTTGGTTTGGGCTTGAGGTGATCACCACTAATTCCCATAGTAGCTGCCGAAATCGGAGAAAAGAAATCGGAGGCATTAGTCTGCGGCTGTGGAGGCGCTTTTTTCTCTTTGTTTTCGTCGACTTCCATTCCCGTGGTTGCTGCCGAAAGAGCACCAAAAAATTCCTTGGCTTCTCCATGTTTCTTTTGCGGAACATCCAATCCTGTAGTAGCTGCCGTGACAGACTCAAAAAACTGTTGTGAAGTTCGTTCTCCTGGTTCTCCCTCCTTTTCCTTTGGCTTTAGTTGAGGCGGTGGCGGTGGGGGCGGTAAATTGTAGACGGGAGTCTCGGTCTGCGTGCAAACATTGGAGCGGAAACCGTGGTCGACATTAAAAACCCGGCCTTTGTTCCGAATCTGAATATTATTTTGAAGAAAAAGCATTATTATATTTTAAAACCTTGAAAAATGTATAGCCCGGCAACTCATAAACATAGTCAAATGGCACGAATCGAGGACTAATTTTGAAACGAGAACACCAAATTGTTACTCCTTCTTTTGAAATGCACCATTCCGTCTCGCACTCAGTGGCCTTGCACTCTCGGCACTTGCCAACGATGTCAAACGGAATTGTTCGAGGCACCGCAATCCTCTCGCTGATCAGTGTAATGCCATTGGTCGTATGACTGATCTCTACAGCCGGCAAAATGTTATCCATGAGGAATTTTTTATCGTTATAATTAATGCTCATTTTTCAAAAAGAATGAGTTTGACTATAAATTTCGACTTTTATATACCTCCCTCCCCCCCCATCCCAAGTCCATTACCCCGTCTTTATTTACTACAGTTATTTTCTCCATATTATAAGATGGTCCCTCATGTTTGTCGTTCTTGAGTGAAGGACCAAGCCAACAAAAGTAGGTCATTGCTCGAGAACGGAAAACATTTTGGAATGATATCACTCCAGCGTCATTCCTATTTGTTTTTGCTCTCTTTTTTACCTTTTTTTTGTGCCCCCCCCCTTTTTTTTATTTTAGCGAAATGGCACGTCCCATGAGTCTTCCTTTGTTTAAACGCACCAAACCTACTGTGCGACATTTTCACGTTGGCCAGGTAATTATTTTTTTAATATTTTATATCAATCTTTAGCTTTTTTTTTAATATTTCAGATCATGCTTTTTGAACGCAAACGTTCAGCATATGGGGTTTGGTGCTTTGTGCTCATCATTTTGCTAATTTTGGTCTGGATTATTTAGGTATGATTTTTATGAATTCTTTTATTTCGTATAATTTATATATATTTTATTTTAAAGATGACCAATTGAAAGAATGACGACATGACCAACACAAAGAAGGATGGATGTTTGGTAACATAATTATTTTAATTTACGATCAATTAACTGTTCTATTTCGACCAATGCCTAATAAAAAAAAGACTACTTAAATTTATTACAATTTACAGATATTTTTCCCAAAAACATTTTATTGATTATAATGATAAAATTATAAAAATTTTAAATAATATAAATATTACATTTGATCGTCTGTAAATATAAAAATATTACTGATTTTTCCCTTCAAAAAATTTAAATAAAATTATTTTCATCTTTCTCATGCAACGCAGCATTTGTTTGCTTATTCGCGCTAAAGAAATAAATTTTTATCTCAGCAGTAAAAACATTATAACTCACCACCGCCTTGACCGTCACAACGCTGTCCTCGGAGCGAGTTGGCGAAGTCGAGACCTGAGTAGAGAAAATAATCCCACCGCCCCTTTCTTCCCCATTCCTTCCCCCTTCATTCCTTTACCTGAGCGTCGCGGCGCGTATTCGATTCGCCTAACGGGCCTCTCGGTGAACGCTGGAAAATGGTTGTTAATCCGGGATTAAATTTCAATTGGGGAGTCACTCACCATCCGCGACGAGCTGATCACCTCGAGAGGACGCCCAATTTCCTCATGAAGAACCACGGAACGACGACGACGACGACGACGAGGAAGAGGAATCCCCCGCGCTGGGATGTTCAAATACATCGCCCAAAAAATGCAGACCTGATTATAACATTTTGACCATTTCAATAAAATTAATTATTCATTAGTTAAATCAAAATATTTTCCAATTAAACTTTACTTGAGTCATAAAGACAAATAGAAAAAAGATGAACACCATGTTGTTGACACAGCCCGTGGCCTTTGCAATGTTCGCGTTGTTCAGCTGCTCCACCACGTCGGTCAAATTGGCCGTGTTGTTACCGTAGTTACACGGTATGGCAAGAAGATGGTCAGCAAACCCTCCAAGGTGTGCACGATTCAGACAGATTACTGGCTTTGTGTATTCCTCCGGGCGGATGCACACAGCATCCGCCCGGGGACATACACAATTCTCCAGCACAATCCAGCTCAAATTAGTAGGACTGACCATATTGGAAAAGCTCATCGTTGATCAGTTAAGTGCTAAGTTAGGAAAATTTAATTATAAATTTGAAAAGAAAAACCGTATGGGGGGGGGGGGGGATGAGACACCGAAATGAACTGAAAATGATCGGCCATAGTCTAGGGCCATTGCCATTCTTTCCCCGCCCCTTCCATATTCTTACTTGTAATGCTATTGTTGTACATCAGCCGTCCGTTGTCCACATTTTGGTCCATATATTTGTCCACAAATTTGCCCCCCCTCCCCTTTGTCCACTCTCCCCAAACTGTTGATCAGATCTTTATCTTTTTATTCGCTGATTCTTTTGACAATAAGGAGTGCCGAAGGCAAAGGAAAATGGAAATTTTAGCTTACTCAGTGGCCAGAGAAAGAGAACAGAAAGAGTGTAAGAAGAGAAAGAGAGAAAAGCAGAGACAACGGTACGCACTCTGTCTTCTTCGTCTCTTCCAATTCCACCACTAATCTCTCTAACAAATGAAGCAAAAGGAAAAATGCAAAATAAAAAGCACGCTCGGGTACTTCCAAACCTTTCCCTTCCCTGGGTTAAAAAAAAACGAAATTTCCCTCATTTCAAAATTTTTTTTTTAATGTTTACCCACGGATAAATCCGTGAAAACACATGTTTTCACGCCTCGGATGAACACCGGCAAGGTGTGAAAACACATGTTTTCACACCTCGGATACCCCTCGGATACCGCCCGGTCTATAACTACTTTAGTTCCCCATATTTCGCTACTCCCACACATTTTTTCTCCTATTTAAATGCTTGTCACTTCTTTTGCTTTACTTCACCATTTCCATTGACTTCACTGTCTGCACGGGAATAAAGCGCACTTCTCTAACCGTCTACTCGCTCAATATTCCCCCACTCTTTTGGTTGGTCTCCCGCCCATTCGTCTCTCCGCCCGCCGCCCTTCTTAGCCCTTTCGTTGCCCCCTCGTAGTGATCCCCCCACCCCTCCAGGTCGTTGTCCATCCCCTTTATGCGACACGAGATATTTAAAAATTTTTAGCCGTTTTTCACCAAAATTTACTATTTTTTGCCATTTTTTCTCCATTTTTCAAAATATGATAAAATGGGGGTCCGATGGTGCCGTTTGGTAATTTTAGTGCCATTTTTTTACAAAATTGCATAAAATTTCAAAAAATTTGCAGAAAATTTTTAATTTTTTAGGTTTTTTGGAGGGGGAGGGCTTTAGCCGCCTCAGTCCCCTGGGGGGCAGAGATGGTCTCAGGATTTCGGCTTGGGGGGGGGAGTGGTACCTCCTCCCGGGCGACGACCTTTTTTTTGCTTTTTTGTGGCGTTTTTTCAAAAAACTTTGGGGAACGGGGAGTCAGGCGGTGCCGATAGGCGCCGCCGGGAAATTTTTGAATTATACTATTTTGTTGGGTTTTATCAATAAAGAAAAAGTGATTTTTAACTTTGCTGAGACGGAATTGGCTAGACGAAGTTCACCCCCTACGGCGATAGGCGCCGCATTAGGAAAAAAGGGAATTTTTATATTTTTCTTCGTACGTCATTGAAAAAATGGCTAATTTCAGATTCCAATTTTTAAATCTTAGGGGAATTTGTGGGCGGCGGCGCCGATAGGCGCCGCCGGAAATTTTTTGGGGTTTTTAATGAGTTTTGTTAAGAAAATTTATTAAAAATTTCATTAATTTTTCCTTTTTCTCCTTTTGCCGGCAACCAACTCCCCGAAAAGGTCATTCTTAACAGTGTAAAAATTTCTCGGTTTCCGAGACTAAAAACCCGAGACCGGGAACCGAGACTCTCGCACATCCCTAAAAATTATGGGCATACTTTATTCATTTATTTATTTGCATATAATTACCAAACATAGCACCGCCTAAATGTTCAAACTAAGCTTCGTCGGTAAAGTTTTAAATCGAATATTTAATTAATAATTATTTCCAGTATCCTTATTTTCATTTTCTAAAATTTTAGTCATTCAATATTTTCTGCGTACAATAGTTAATAAATACTGAATAAATTGTTTTATGTTTTTTAAAAATGTATTTTTTACGTTAGACGCTTTTTTTCGCCCGAATTTTTGCGTTCTCGTAACTAATTCATGTTTTCTCGGCATTCCGAAATTTATAATGTTTATTATGCAATTTGATTTGAATATATATAAAAATTTTAAAAAAGAATTTTCGTCTTTTTGTTTAAAATTTTTTTTTGTTTTCTTACTTTTTTTGTGTTAAAAAAACAATTATTTATTTTAAAAAAATTTGCATGTTTTTGAAGTGGTGCGAATAATTAAATTTTATATATTAAACTTAATATTTGTATTTAAATTTAAACTTGTTTAATTTAAATAATTAAAAGAATTAATCGGCGAAGCATTCGAAAATGAATACAGATGAAAAGTTGGAATTGGATTTACGGAGTAAAATTTTATATTCCCGAAATATGGATGTTAAACATTGAAAAAATGAAATATGGAAAAATACGAAAATAAAAATGCATCCTAGAAGCATCAAACCAAGCTAAAAATACTATTTACGTGGTTTTTAGGCCGAAATAAGTGTGCAAAAAAATATGGAAATTTATACTCATACGACCTTAATAATGAGTAAAAAATCATAAATAAAACTAAATTATATAAATATAACAATTAAAATAGTCGATGAATAAAAATCGATACCGGAAAAATGGTAAAAATAAAGTATATTACAGCAAAATCATTTTTATCAGGATTTTTATTTTTTAAATTAAAAAAGCTTTCGAACCGGATTATTTGTATAGAATTAGCGTTTATTTTTTAATTATCCTTCCTGTTTCCATTAATTCAACTTTCTCCAATTATCCTCCCCCCCCCCTTTCTGAGAAGGTTGAACAATAATCATTATTTTGTTTATTCACTTTATAAATATTTTGGACTATAACCATTACTTTAAAAATAGTTTTATTTTTTATAGAAAATAAGAATTACAAATTCTGTAAAAAATTCTGTAAATTACATGTATAAGCAAATCAAGGAAAGTTGTTAGAATTATGTGCAGAATACCAAATATGCATAAAAATGAGAGTTCGTATTTCTATTTTAATCAAACATGTATATATATATTATATACTTTGGAATATTGATACACTAATTTATTTTTGTTTAATTTTTTTTTCATATTATCAACCAAATTGTTGAGCTTGTTCTATTCTTCCTGACCCAATCTGGATTTTTTCGGTGAGTTGTTTTTGTCGACAAATATGTATACTTCTTTTATATGTTTTTCATAATTATTTTAAAAAGTATGTTTCAACTAAATTGCTTCAATAATTAATTTTATTTATTTAAATAATAATATCATTGCTTAAATCGTTTCTTTAATTTATCTCTTACCTGATAACTTTATTTGGAAATAAAAGTACTCAATTCTTTTAATAAATATTATTTTGATTATTTAATATAATTTTTTTAATTTTAAAGTGCATGAAAGAGACACAGATTTCCGCAGTATTTTGTTAATTTTCGTATAGGATATCACATTTTTTATGTATTTTATGCTGAGATGAACAATAAAAAAAATTAAAAAATACCAGTATATTGGTAATTTTAGCTACATCCAGAATTTCATTCCAAATTGTTGAGGGATATTGGACAGTTTTAAAAAATTTTAAAAGATAAAAGATTACAAATAAAGTAAATAAAAGATGCATTCTTATAAAATATTTCACTAAAAAAAGCAAAAAAAGGAATTTGTCAAGAAAATAGCTGAGCACTTAATCAGCTCAAGTAGAAATATATTTATAATTTTTTTTCTTAAATATACAATATAATTCAACATGAAAATTAATTTTTTATCTAATATCAAAATAATAATAATAATAAAATAGATAGCTATTATAATAATCAATCTTAAGAAAACTTATGAATTCATAAACTTCATAAATAATTTAAAATATAAAATAAAACTAACAAAAATACATAAAAATGTATTTAATAATAATAATATCATTTCAAAAAAGCAGGGTTTGTCCAAGATTTTAAAATATTAAATTCAAGCAACAGATGTATTACCTAATAATTTTAATAATATTTGAGATTTGAGAATATTCAAACTCTTAGTTTGATCTGATGAGAATAATTTAAATTAATTTTTCTTCGACACTTTGCCATTCTCAGCATTAAACCTAAGTAATAATTAATGAAGAAGATTTCGGCATTTTTTATTTTTAAAATAATAAAATGTAAAACAATTTTTTTATTTCAATTGCGAAGCATCATTTTATCTTATTTATCACATTTTTTATGTATTTTATGCTGAGATGAATAAGTTTCCTATTGAAATATCCCTAGTTTTTAATACCACTTTAAAGCGGATACTTATTTTATTAATTAAATTTAATTATTATTATCTTCTAATCAAAGCAATGGAGTAGGGGATTCGTCCCTTAAATTGTCATGGATAATTTTAGAATCCGAATGAGTCTTATAATTGAAAAAGATAAAATTTAAAAAATAAAATATTAAAAATTTGCCCGATTATCTTTCTTTTATTCTCAGTTTAATCATATAAACTTTTTATATTAAATGAAATAATATTTTATTAAAAAAGTTTGTTATTATTTTTCTATTTTAATAATAAGTTTTTATTTTTTCCTCATGCTACGATAACTTTTTTCCTTTTCAAGCTGTTTTTTTAAACTTTTTTCTCTTTTAAGATTATTTGCATTATAACTATATATATTATTTGCTATCCATGATCATAGCATAAATATTAAGCCATAATGTTTTAATCTTTTAAATTTTACTAAACATGACAATTTTAAATTTCAATTTTCAAAAATTTCTTATTATTTTTTAAAATGATTTTGATATGTTTAATTTGGTAATTTAAAATAATTATAAAGTAAATACACGGAAGATCCTGGAATTGGTTTTTCTATGATTGGAGCTCCTACAGGAATGTCCACTTAAGTCGGAACAAAAATCGTTTTCTACTTTATTGTTAATTTATAATTTAACGAATTTCAATTTAGTTTTTTTAATTTTGTAATTGCCCCATTGCTGACCAAACATTTAGTTCGGCCTGAGTTGGTTAAGATTATTGTTTCTCATTAATTATTTGGCATAATACTTTTGTTTTTTGAAGAATATTTTAAGTTTTACATCCAAATTCTGAACTTTTTGACACTTTTTTATCATCTTCGCACCTATTTTTGGGTCTTTTAAAAACCTAAAACCTAACAATTTTATAGTTTTTTTTTAGCACAAAAAATTACATCCATATTTATTAATAAAACTCAATGTTACATTCAATTTTTTGAGCATTAATGTTTTTTAAACAGTGATATAATGCATTTTTAGTTTACGATTTATATTTTTAATTTTGGATTTTCAAAAAGTTAGCTCGCTCGAGCATTTTTTTTTCTTTATTTTTAATTAATTTTTTTTTTTAATAGAATTTTAAATTTTATTAATTTTTCTTTAATTTTTAAATTTAAAACTTAGAAAAAATTTAAACAATTGTTTATTTTATTTTTATTTTTTTACTTAAACATTTACTATTATTTTAATGGTTGCAATATTTAGGATATAGAAAATTTTATAAGTTATACAATTTTATTTGTGATATAACATGTAAATAATATTTTGATTTTTAATAAAAAGCGAAAACATATTTTTTGTGATGTTAGAATTATGTTTGCCGTGAAATTTTCTTAACAAATTTATTTTAATAATTAGAATATTTGATGGAATATATTTAATTTTATAATTCATTGTGTAATTTTGATTGGTCCTTTCATTAATCCTAAAACTAATAAACCCAAAAATAAAATTAAATAATTTTTTTTAATTTCATGCGCATTTTTTGGTACGGTTTTTACGTTTTGTTGATCAAAACAATGCACTTTCTACAGGTACATAAAAACACAAATGGAAAATTTCGCCTTATCTTCATAGATTTGCACTCAAAATCCCCAATTATCAAAAATAAAATTATGAAAAACAAAAAAAAAGGTCAAAAAATTATTTTTGGAAGAAAAAATTAAATTAACAAATTCCATGAAGTAATAAAATTGAGTTTAAAATATCTTAAAAAGGTTTTTATATTTTTATTCTTACATTAATAATGTGATATTCTGCCTAATATATATTTATGGTTTATAATTTTTTGAAGGCTAATCAAAATTTAAATTTTTATTTAATTAATGCAATTGTGGGTTTATTATAATATAAATTTATTGCAGTGTAAGTTGTAATTAAAAATTAAAATAATATTCTTTTAAATCATGTCATTACTGTACAAATAATGCCAGTATGATTTATAATTTATTTTACCAAGTTTTATTCAGTAATTATTATAAGAATCTTCCTCTCAAAGAAAAATGTATACTTTTCAATATTTGATTAAACGATAAATTCAATCTGCTATTAATTTTTTAACTGTCTTTTTTTATTTGTAATATTATATTTTTTAAGTAAATTTTTTTGGATAATATTTCTTCGTTGAAATGAGTTTTTTTTTATAAAAAAAAATTATTTGGATATAAATTAATTTTTTGTAATTTAATAAAGTATTAAAATTAATTAAATTTTTGAGTTTTTATTTTTAACATAAAGATGTTCTTTGATATTAAATTTTAAAGGTTAATTCAATAAAAAAATTATTTTTAGCGCAAAAATAAAATTTTTATTCACTTATTTTTAATTTAGATCCAATTTTAGTTTTTTGACAAAAAACAGAAACCGAGTTCACAAAATAGTTTGGAGTCAGGGTTCGGGTTTTTTCAAATTTTCATGTGAAAAAATGTATGCAAGCAAAAAAATTGTCTTTAATTAATTCTGAGTTTGGCGATATTTTTGGTAATTAGGTAATTTTTTTATACTCAGATTTTTCTGAAAAATAAAACTTTTTTTTCTGTGGTCTCATATTTTTAAATAACTTGCATATGATCTTATTAACTTTCCATTAATATAGATTTATAATATATAAATTATTTTTTCTCTTACTAATGTGTAATCGTTTCTTAATATTTTTAAATTAAGTTATCAATTTTTGAAGATTGATTTAAAAGGATTAACGTAAATAGGTTTATGTCTCTTGTCGTGAAAGCTTGTTTGATTTCGAGTGGTTTTGCGGGTAAATATTTTTCTCTCAGTAATAAATATTTCCACCATCGGTTGCTATCTAAATGGTCAAGTTAGGTTGTAATGTTTTTTCTTCGATTATTACAAATTTTCATTAAAGATTTATGTAGGGGATGAGAGCGAGCAAAATCTTGAAATATGTTAAAACCCTTTTATTCATTTTTATTTTAGATTTTTCAACGTGATTTTCTGAGTTATTGTTTAAAAGTAAATTATTTATTTTTATTATTTATGTTTTGATTATTTTAAATAAAAAATTGCTGTTTAAAACTAATTTAAGATATATTTAATTATTATTATTTTCCATATTTATTTATTTGAATGCTTATCGTCATACTTTTATTTTGTAATAAGGCGAATGAAGCATTATTTTTATATTTATTATAAAAGGCTTCAGTTAATATTTTTTCATCATTAGTTTTGCATGTAGTATAATTTCATTGTGCTGTTTTTTTGTTGTTGTTTATAAACAGCTTTTCAGTAGTGAATAATTTTAGCTTTAATTTATTTCTTTTTCACGCCTTTATTGTTTCATTTGAAATAAGATAGCAACCAATACCAAATCAAAATGGTTCAGATTTTATTAATTGTTATAATTTTAATTAATTTTAACACCTGGAAGATGAATGAGTTTTATTAAAATTCAATAGAGAGTTATCAAACCTTCGGATAAGTTTGGTTTTTAATAATTTGTCTTGTTTATTTTCAATTTTTATATATAAAAAATTTTAAGATATATTTCACGTATCTTATTTTTTAACGAATGAATTAGTCAATTTCTACATTAATAAACATCTAGTTTAATAAACTAAATAATTCTTTTTATATATACTTTAATTTAATAATTTTTTTTCAAAATGTTATAAATTAATCGTGATCAAAATTACTTGCTTATATTTTATGGCTTTATCACACGAGTTTTTATCTTGTCCACGTGCTTTGATGCTGGTTCAAGCTATTATTGGCATATCTATAGGAATTTTTTTGTTACCACTTAATGAAACTTTCTAATTTTAGTTTTGCTGACTTAGATTAATCTTTTTAGTTTATTTTTTAATTATTAAAGTATTTAATTAAAATGATGAATTAATATTTGTTATTTATTTTTCGATAAATTCAGAGAAAAATCAATTAGTTTTAATAATTAATACAATCTCATTTGTTCAATAATATTTTAATGATAAAATGTTATAGGAAATCGTTCATTTTTTTACAGCAAATATGTTTATTAAAAAAAATATTTGTATTATTTTTTATAATTTTATATTACTATTTTGTTAGCTATATATATATTTGATTTTGTATTAATAATTATTTTATTATGCAGAGTTTATTTATTCCTTATTTCATGCGTTTACATAATTTATTCCAACTTAGTTTAAATGCGAGATTTATAATCCTTATTATATTATTTAATTTTCATATGTAAATAAAAAAATTATATATATAAAAAAATACAAAGCTCATTGTTGAATGTCGGAAGGCAATAGGATTTGTATTTTGGATTTTTTGAATTTACTTGATTATTTGACTAATGAATTTTCATTTATTTGGTATGTCTATTGCTATAATTTCTCTTAAATTTGATATCTTTTTAATTTATCAATTTTTTTATTCAGATTTTTCAAATATTTGATCAAAGACTTTTCAAAAACGAATTCCACTTAACATTTATTACCTAATTTTATACGACCGAAGGGAATCTAATACTCTTTTTATGGTTATTTATATTAATTTCATTACATTTTGTTATTTTAAATACTTAAAAATTTGCTTAAAATTATTAATTGATTTGCCAAATGAATTATTTTCATAGAATTTAGATGTTTTAAGTGTTTTTTTTCATTTTACTAATTATTAAATTCATTTTAGCCATCTCAATTTTTTCTTATGTCAATTAAACAATGTCACGCGAAACATTTTATCGGCTAATTTTCTTAGATTATTGTCTTTTTCATTGATAATTTAGTTCAAATTTTATTTGGTATATTTTTAAGAAAATTTGTATTTTTCCTTATCTCAAATTTTCATATCTTGACTATTATTTTCTTTGCTGTTGCTGGATTATGCTTTTAAATTATTTTATATTAAAATAATTTGAATCAAATGGGTTTGAAAATGATGACAAATAAATTTTTGAAATATTTATTTACACAGCGATTCAATTTTTGGCTCCAAATACAATTGGATTTTTCGTCTTAGTGGTCTGTAAGTTAGTCACAAAAAGGGGGTTTCAGGTTCAAATCCTCCTTATGTTTGTGAATAAATTTCAATTTTTAAAGCAAACAAATATTTTGTCATTTATAGACCAAATAAAACCTTTTTATGCTTATTTGAAGGGAAAATTCTGAAGAATATTTCTAGGTTAATCAAAAGTTTAAAAAAATTGTTTCTTGGCAAATAAATGATTCATGTGTTATTTTATATGTTAGAGACATGGAAATAGTACGTCAAAATAAGAGAAAAGGAAAAACTTTGTCCTGGGAAAAAATTTCCTGTGAGTAACTTTTTTTTTAAATTTTGCATAGGCCCATATTTTGACTCCTTCTACCGAATCCCTTCGAAGTTATGTTTTTAATCGCGATCGGCTCTTCTATTTTTACAATGAAAAATTCCAACAAAAATTTTTAATTTTGCAAAGTTTGGCGTTCTAATTATTAAATAAATAATAAACTTATTTGCAGTTGGAGCCAAAAATTTTGAATCGCCGTTGTTTACATATTTGCTTTTTTCCAGTTTTATATGTTTTTTTTTCATCTTTCCCTCATGTTATGACAGTTCAATTTATTAAAGGATTTATAACATGAAAGTCGTAACAATTATTTTTTAAAAACTTTTTAAATAAATTAAATTTATTTGGAAGAGATTTTATACATTTTCAAAATTTTATATTTGCTCCATTTTTTTCTTTCTCGACGTGTGAGCAGCAATCATGCAGATCAGGGATGTGCCAAGCCAGACAAAACCTGATTCCGATTAAATCGCAGATTCCGATTATGGCCCAAAATCCGATTTATTGCGATTCCGATTACGATTCCGATTTTTTAAAATAATTTTTTCCCAAAAATTTTATTCATAATCAAAATCATAAATTTTAATATTGTGATGCTGATTATATCGGGGAGATTTGGCATTTTGCCGTTTTGGTGCCTTTTTTTTTTGCGTTTTTTCCAAAAAATTCCACTAAAATGCAATAAATCGGCAAAGTACACCCCTAAGAAATGACCCGAAAATTTTTTAGAAAATACACCCCTAAGAATTGAAATTTTTTTTTAGAAAATACACCCCCTAAGAACTGATAAATTTTTTTAAAAATTAATCACCAAAATTTATTTAATTTTTTTCTTGTAAAAAAATTCTATGCTTAAATTTTCCTTCTTCGAAAAAGATTTAAGTATTTCATATCATTTAAAAAACCAAAATATAGTTTTTTGGTAAATTTTCACGTGTTTTGCTCCTTAAAAATCCTTAATAAAAAATTTTAAATGCCTTTTTTCATGCCTTTTTCTGGGCTTTCGTGCCCTTTTTTCAATTTTTTGGTGCCTATTTTAGTGCCTTTTCGCGATTTTTGGTGCCTTTTTTTGCGAGCTCTAATTATGATAAAATAAGATTAAAACATTCGTTTCAGAAAACATTTTTTTTCAAAATTCATTGGTATTCTCGCTAAAAAATTCCTTCAAAATGTCAATTCTTAGGGATGTAATAATCGGATTTCAAGGCAAAATCCGATTACGATTATCCGATTCCGATTATGGCCCAGAATCCGATTAATTGCGATTCCGATTACGATTCCGATTCGGCACATCCCTGATGCAGATAATTGACTAGTTCCATAGCAGGGGTGTGACTTGTCTCAGAAAAGACGAGAGCGAGAATTTGGCGAGAGTCCCCAAAACACGAGAGTTGGCGAAAGGCGAGAGGACGAGAGGCGAGAGTTTTTCAATTTTTCTGTAGCCTTATTTTTTAATTTAAAAAACTCCAAAATCATATATTAAATTAGGTTACGGGCCCGGGTATTTGGGCACATACCGGATCAGGGTATTGCAGGGTCAGTGCCTTTGCTTTTAAACTGAGTACAGGTCCTGAAAATCTAAAAAAATCATTAAATTTTTTTCATGAAAATTTTGTTCATTTTTTTGCCATTCAAACTACCTTTTTTGCGTTTTTTTTAAACTTCGGGGACAGTTGGGGTCCGGCGGTGCCAGTAGGCGCCGCCGGAAAAAATTTTAAATTTTGAGTGAGATTTGTTACCAGAATTTGTCAAAAAAATGATCAAAGTTTTGGTTAAATTTGCAGTTTTAGGTTCTTTAAAAAAAGAAAAAATAATAATTTTAAATTGAAATATTTTTTATTAATTAAAATTTTAATTGAAAAGTAATTTAAAGAAATTATTTAAAAAATTCTGTACCGTTGGGGAATTGAACCCAAGAGAAAAATAATGAAAGGCAGAAGGTTTAGCCAAAAAAACCATATTTGAATTGAGCTTTCCAAAAATAGAGAAGACATTAAGGAAGGAGAGAAAGAGATTTATGATTTTTTTTCGCGTAAATTTGAAAATTTTTCTGACTGCTCAAAAGTTCAGTCTTTAGGAGTGTATTTTCAACTCTCGCCTCTCGTCCCAAAAAACGAGAGGCGAGAGACGAGAGGCGAGAGTATTTTGCACTGTTCAAGTTGCTTTATTAATTTAGGTAAATGAATAATAAAAATAATTTCAAAATAATAAAATATCGATAGGAAGATTTTTACCGTGTTTCTGTTGCCTGTTATTAAAAACATTGTAATTATTTATAGGATTGGAATTTAAATGTAATATCCAATTAACAATTTTTAGTTTAGTTTTGTTAAATTTTAATATTTACATATAATTTAAGGTCAATTGTCAGGAGATATTTGTAATGATACTTTTTATTCCACCCTAACATTTTAATTTTCTAGTTGGAACTTGATATTTTATTTGATTTTTCTTCCTACAGTTCTGTTATTGTATGTTATATTTCATCTTTTAATTGATGGGAATTTTATTATTCTTTATTTCATAATTTAATTTTATTATGTTTTTATATTGTATCTTTTTTTTCTTCATTAATTATAAAAAGATGTTTTCTTTTTACAAAATAAAAATAAATAAATATCTTTAAACACAGCAGCAAAAATTAGCAGTTAAATGTGAATGACATTGGCCAATTCATTGTGTCCCATCCTTTCTCCGATCAATAATCGTCCTGCCCCCCCCCCCCCCCCCTCTCCCCAACACACACATTTTGATTTTATTCTACTATTTATCCGACAGGCAGATTTTCTTAAATTTTTGAATACCGGTAGAGAAAAATTTTCTGCATCGAATGCTCTATAAGGTTTTAATAATTTTATATCCCGATTTTGCATGAGACCAATATGAAAATTTAAAATTTTTGTAATTTTTTTTTTACTTAACATTCATTCAGTTAGCATTTGCTTAGAAAAGTCTATGTAAGTTTTCTAAATCCATCAATGAATTTATTCAGTGTGGGTCTATTTTAAATTTAATGTTGCAATAGAGAATAATTAGAAGAATTAGTTATGTTTTTCTGGAATTTATACTTTTAATGAGAAATTTTGGTAAACTTCGATTTTTCACCTTTTTCTGTATTTATAATTAATTTTCGTTTTAAATGTTTGTGTATTTCTTGGCGAGTGTTCTGTTGCAACTAAATCATTATTTCTATCCTTATTTATTTTTAATTTATTTTAGATAAATATCAATTGTAAATCATTTAGTATAATTTTATTTCTCTTGATGATGGAGTTCTTTTTCCTTGTTCGTTTTTTAAAGATTTAAATACAAATCATTTTGTCTATTTTAAATAATTTGTTTATTTGATCATTTGTTTGTTGGATAAATAATAATTATTTATTTAAATTTTCATAAAGATTCAGCATCATTACTAAAAGATGTATTACACTAAAGCAATATTTATGAAGTAAAAAAGTTATTTATTTAATTAAATTAATAATTTTTTATTTAAAAGATTTAAAATTATAAGGCATTATTCAGTATTAATGTTAATTTATTCTCATGTAATTTTCTTTAAACTTATATTTAGAACATTTTATTAATAGTTTTTTAGGATTTTGATAAACATTAAAATTTATTTAAATCAATTTTTTAATAATAATTGAAAAGTGTAATCATTTATTTATTACTTTATTTGTACCTTTCGTTTTATAAATATTTTTACAACAAAGTTCCATTGTTTTTATGTCCAAAATTAGCGTTTTTTAGTCCATATAATTTACAATCCTAATTATTAATCAATTTGAAATAAAATAAAATTTAAAAAGTCAACTCGAAACATTTTATTCTATTTATCCTTTTCGTTCTTAAAACCATGTAATAAATGGTAGATAGGAAGGTGGAGATTAAGTATTTGAAAAAATATCTAAATCATAACTAATAAAGAAATAAATTTTATTTGGAAATTAAAGGGATCTTTTTTATTAGCTACACAATTTTTTGTCATCAATTTAAAATGTGGCATAGTTGGAAACTGTGAAAGACGTGCTGATAGTCGAAGGTGGTGGAAATCGATTTAATTTCATTAATGTTTAAGGATTTGTGAGAATTGGGAAACGATTAAAGAAAGAAAGCAAATCCAAAATTAATAATCTTCTCTAGATGAAAATCCTTATTTCTTTGTTTTCCGTGCATGTTTTTAAAACTTGAAATTTTTCGGAAAAATATTTAGGTGAAATTTTCAAGTTTTATGCTGGTTTTTTTAAAATTTCTTACATATAAAATTTTTTAAAATTTTGCAGGCAGAAACTCTTATACCGAGGTATTTCTGCAAAATTTAAACTCATTCTGACAACGAGAAAAGGAACAGGAAAATCAGCATTTTTAAATTCCGTGAATCTTATTTGCCTAAAATTCCCATCCCTAATCTAATAGCTCAGATAGCATGGAAATATCCGGTTGATAAACTTTTCTTTTGAAGAGTAAAATTTATAGAAAGAAAATAAATTTACATTTTTTCATATGGGAGCTTTCTTTTTTTAATATATTGCTATTGATTTTTATAAATATTCTTTTTTTTAAATAAAATTGATAATTTTTCCATAATAGAAATCATATTTTCTCACCATTATGTAAAATAATTTTTTTAACTTTAATTGTTGTATGTCCCCATCCTATATTCTTCCCTGTGCCGAAAAGTCATTTTTCTAATTTATTTTGCTTTATAAAATTTTTCATATTTCAATAATTGTTATTGAAAAAGCTTTTTGATTTAGTTTATACCCTTTTATTTATTTAAATAATTGCTATTGTAAAACTGATGAATTGAACAAAAGCGACGTTAACATTGTTATCAGGCACATGTTTAATGAAAATAAAAAATATTATTCAAGAATTTTGTGTTTTTTATCCAAGTTTATTAATTATAAGGATAAATTGTATTGTTTGTTAGCCAATTTTATTCCGATATATTTTTTATTAATTATAAGGTATAAATTGTCCGATATATTTTTTATTTTAACATAAATTGATTTAATTAAAAGTATGACTTCGCTCGCTTTGCTTTTATATTCGAAAAATATCGATTAATTTCTCTGATGTACGTGTTCGACTTATATTTTCAGTGTTATTATGATGCTTTTTATTCCATCATAAGGTTTTAATTTTCTAGTTGGAACTTGATATTTTATTTGATTTTTCTTCCTACAGTTCTGTTATGTTATATGTCATCTTTAGGAAGCCAAGTTTTACCGTGAGGAGAGAAGGTGATCGCTGCCGAGTGGCGGGGTGTTTTTCTTGTTTGGAAGTGTCTAGGGAATCGCTGATTTTATTTTGATCGAATATTCATTAGTTTTATTTTAATGTTAATGCGAAAGTAACTTAATTTATTTTATTTTATAACTTTTTTATAAGAAAATTGTTAAGAGTTCTTATTAAGCGAAATTAAATTAAAAGTTTAAATAAATCTATAAAATTTCTTAGAGGTAAAAATAAGCACGACAATAATTATTAAATATTGGACCAAACAAATAAACAAATATCAAAACGAATAAACTAATAATAATTAATATTAAATTGTATTAAAAAGGTTTCTATAAAAAATTTTGATCATGTATATATATAATAAAAGCACAGATTAATTATTAAAAAAAAACTAAAATTAAAATGCAAATGCAAAGCAAGAATGGCATTTTTGTGTGAGAAAAGGCAAAAAATTTAAACAAAATTTGAATTTTTTACCATGTTGACAAATTTTTATTAAATAAAGTAAATTTTCTTAAAAAATTAGCACAAAACCCCAAAATTTATTTTAAATATATAACAAATAAGCAAAATTTAAAACATATGTGAATTGAAAATATATTTAAGCTCAAACAAAATGCCTCAAATTTTTATGAGACGAAACAAATGTAATCAATAATTTTAGAAATGTATTAAACATTAATTTTTATTATAATTCAATTGTTAAGTATAAGTTAAAAAATTAAAAAAAAATGTATAATAACAGATAGTGTTTTTATTAAAAATTTAATTTATTTAAAATTTGAACTAAATTGGTTTTTTCAAAATCTTACTTATATAAATTGATGATTTATCATCATTTTTGCTAATTTTAAGAGGTCATTGATTTATTTTGAGATGATGATTGATTATGCTGATTTCTTGGGAAAAACCCTCAAAAAATGGCCATTTAATTTTTTCGAAGGGGCCTATCGGCACCACCGTGCCCACAAAATCAATTACTTGAGAATAAAAGTTCATATAGCTTTTCTTCAATAAAAATATTATGTATCGACTACTTTTTAAAATTTCTAATATTTTGAGAAATTTGATAATATTTTAATACAAGGCAAGATTACATGCTATAAGGTTTCCATCTTCCTATATAGTCTTTAATTTATAATAGGGTTTCTCTAATTTTTATATTTTTTAATAACAAAATGCATTATATCAAAAAATAAATTTTATCGCATTAACATTTTATTTTAATATTTAATCATTTTTTAAGAATTATTGCTTAGATGCATTTAAACAGATAATTATACATAATAATTCTTATATTGAAAAATTAATTTGTTTATATGATTTTTAATTTTCCAGTCAACTTATACACATTTTATATTCCAATTTTTATTCAAAACTTAAATTAAATTTTACCGATTTTTAATTATTTTTTAAAATACTTTTTTTTCATGAGTGGAAAATGTGTTCTTTTTAATAACCACTTAAACAATTTTCTTATTTAATTTCATGCTTTTATTGTATTTGTTCAAATTACCAGTTCTAGTATAATTATTGATAACTGCATAAATAAGATTAGGAATCATGTCGAATTTGTTTTATAATGTTTTCAAATTATATTAAGATTTTAGCCGAGAATTTTGAATTTTTAAAATTTGGGATTTTTATTGAGTTCGGGTCGGAGTTTAGATAAATGGATATGATAGTTGTGATCAGCACATTAAATCAGCCATAAAAAAATTATTTTAAAAATTAGAAACTAACAAGTAACGAGTTTTTTTAATTTTATTATTTTTGGACAAAATTTGTAAAAAAATATTTAAAAAACTAGAACAAAATAACTATTTTAGAAATTTTGCTTAACATTAATTCATTCTTTATTTAATTTGACAAGTTTTTCGTTACTAAACCAAAAAATTTCAAATCGATGAAAAGGAATGAAGGCATTTTTGTCCTCCGTCGACTAAATGCTGCTGCTGCTTTCTCTAATGATGAATGGTTGGCGTCCGCCCGCGCGTTCTTTTACAATGCATAGAGCTGTGGAAATTGATATAAGTTAGAATGAAATAAGACAAGTGGAGAAAGAGAGAGAAATTAAAGAAATAGTAAGATAATAAGACAGACATAAGAGAGCGAGAGAAGAAGAGAGCGTGAGGAAGAGCAGAGAGTGAGAGAGCAAAAAGAGAGGAGCGTGGTGAGCCGAAGTGACAAAAGTATCAATGAGTGAGAGAACGAGAGAAAGGAGAAAAGAGAGATAGAGACATAAAGAGCAATGAGAGAGCGAGAGATTTTCTGGAGCTTTTTGTGGTAATTTTTGGCAAGCAAAAAATTTAATTCATAAAATTCTCCAATTGTATTTTCAAATGTAAAAAATTTTCTTTCCAAAAATTTCCATCAAAAAAATTTCACCCAGCTCCTCATTCTTACCACTACTTATTCACAAAATTTATTCATAAATTAAATAGGTACAAAAAATTGGAAAATAGGTGCCAGAAACTTTTCCCGGTCCCGGTCAAGACTGGTCAAAACCGGGAATTCGGTACTCAGTTGTACGTGTTTTTCAGTACCAGGCCACGGTCCCGAATAACTAGTTTAATTATTTGTCTTCAATAAATAAAATATTTGTTCAAGGTCAAAAAAAGATAATTAGTAAATTTCAAATTTTAATAATATTTATTCTTTATTCGCAATAAAATTATCTTAGAAAAAGAATTTATTCTCCATCAGAAAAGTATTGAACCAAGGGAAACCCAAAAATTAAACTGAAATTTTGCAGAAAACTATTAAACAAACTTTTAATTTTATTCCTATAAATTTAAATATTTAAAAATGAAAAGATCTATATATATTAGCAAAGTTTATTGCTGATATACTGCGCTGGAGTTCGATAAATTTTTGAGTAACAAATTGATTTAATAAATATATATTGTATAATATATTAAATCAAATAAAAAAGAAATTCAAAAATAATAGAAATATTCGAAGAAAATTATTATAAGTTAATGTAAATTTTTCACCTATGCTAATTCATATAAAATATAATATTAAAAAACAACATAACTTTTAGATTTTCAACAGTAATGGCAGACTGTTATCATACAATGTATATATCTATATTTAGGCAAAAAAAAAATCATTTAAAATATTATCTACAGGAATTATAGTTTTATATAAATAAATACAAAATCAAAATAGAATTACGAAGGTCTTTTCATATTTTAAGCCAAATAAATTTATCGCTTAAATTAATATGTATATATATGCAACTTATAAAATTTTTGGTAAAAAATTATAAATACTGCAATAATTAAAATACTAAGAAAGAATAACAATCATTTATTTTACAGAAAATAAAAAATATTTATATAATAAACTTTATTTTATATACAATTCAAAAAGCGAGAAAAATTTTTATAAGTCAAAGTTTATTTTTTTAAATTTATGCATTAATTATATGTTTAAAAAATAAAGCTTTTATTTTGGAGCATTAATTTATTTGTTTAAAAATTGCATTGAACATTTTAGGGTTATAAATTTTTTTCTTTATACTCAAAAGTGGTAAGTTAGTTTTAAATTCTAAATAAGAAAATAGATAATACATTTCTTATCATTAAAAGCTAAAAGGTATAAGTTTTTTTTATTAAAGGCGTTTTTTCAAAAACATATAAAATATAGGTTATATACTTAGCAACTCAAAGCCTTCAAATATACTCAAAATTAAATTACATTATTCATTAAATTCGTCCCAATGTAAAAATAAAGAAATTCTTGCATTCATTATATTTACTTTCAATGAGGTTTTAATTAAAATAATTATAAAAATTAAAAAACTACTTGATACTTTGCAAAAAAACACACCCACTTTTAAATTATAACTTTAATATATATTTAATGATATTCATAAATTAAAATTATTTAGTTTTTTCCGTAAATTGTTGCCTTTAATTTTATGTTACTTCATCTCAACTGCTGCATATAAAGCAGCCCGTGGCTTGCAAAATATTATTTTAACTTAATAATAATATTAATGGCAAAATTTGATAAATATGGCTAAAAAACGTTTTTAAAACCCTGATCATTTCTCTAAAAAGCTTTTGTTAACAATTCCAGTAAATTTTTATAATATTCGAATAAAAATAATTCAAATGCGTAAGAATATTCAAACACGATAAAACAAAAAATTATTCATAAAACGTAACAAGGTCCGACCGCACTAACTTACGATTAACATTTTCGAGTTAATTTTATAAAAAAAAATTAAAAATTATTTATAATTATTTTTAAATTAACAAAATTAAATTCATAAAATTAAATATTCTTTTGATATAATAAAATAATAATTCCTTATCTTTTCAGTATTTGTCGTGCAATAACTTCAGAGTTTCCCATAAACACTTGCTTGCTTTTCAAATTAAAAATTACATTTTTATTTTTAAATATGTTCACTTAAAAACTAATAAAACTTAAACGTTGTAGAAAATTTAATTTATTTGTTTTAAGTTCGCTCAGAGATAGATCCGTTAAAATTTTGCAAAAGAAAAGGATGCGGGAGTCCCAAGAACAAATTGACGAAAAAGCTGAAAACAAAATAATTTAAACAAGTAAATTAAATATGTCAAAAATTTAAATTATATAATAAAATCAAAACTTAAAACTAATTATAAACTAAAAGACGATACAATTATAACAGACAAGCTTTCGTTCAATCACAAGCAATGCGCGGGTTAATATAGATTTCGCAAATTTCGCTTTTTTAGCATTTCGTTTTTTATTTCAGAATACTCTGTCAAATTTGAGTTGATAAGTATAATTGTTTAAGAAATAAATAGCATATTCATATTTAATTTATTTGGAAATATATTAACAAAATATTGATATTCTAAAACTTCGAAATTAATAAGAGGACAATAAAAAATACAGGTAGAAAATATTTTTAATAAAGTTTTGTAATGTAATAGTTGTCTCAAAAGAATTAATAAGGTCATTTAATTATGAAAATGTACAAGTAAAGTTATCATATTATTAAAAAGTTCAGTTTAATAAATAATAATATGACTAAATATGTTAGTTTATGCCCGAACATTAGCCTGAATTAAATCAAAATCAAATAAATTGCATGCCTTTTTATTGTATTTATTATTTTTAATGTATTACAAAACTTTAAGAATAAAAGAATCAGGCAAGTCATATTGTTTTGAATTTATTGTTGCAAATTTATCTTTCATTTTTATTTCCTGATTAAAAAATGTAAAATATTGAGAAAATTACAAACTAAAGAATTTACAAGTCATAAAGCAAAAACAAAAACAAATTTTTATTAAAAATAAAACAAAGAAACTTAAAAATATAAAATATATATATATATATTTTAAAAAATTGAAATAATTTTAATTTAAGAGTAATATTCATCAAAGTTAAACAGATCTAGCGATTTGCCCACATTCTAGAATGCATGAATACGCGCATGAAAATTATTTAAAATTTGTATTGTTCTAGTCAAGTGTAAATTATTTTATTTTAAAAAATAAAACTTAATTGCCCATTTTATTTACATATAAAACTCAATCAAACTACAAAATATAAGAATAATTATAAATAAATAGGTTTAATCTTCTTCCTAATTTTCTAATAAATAATGCAACTTAATCATTGTAATTCATTAAATTCATCAAAAATTTTTAGCTGCCATTTAATTAGGTATTTTTTAAAATGTAAATAATAACTTCAATTTCTTCCGAATTTGGACGAATAAAGCAATTTGAATGACATGGAACAGACAGAAAATTACAAAACAATTTCCTCGAGTTTGATGTGACAGTATGTTCATTTAAAAAAAAAGCTTTTGTAAACAAGTTATCTGATCGAGTATGGTATGGTAATTAAGCTAGAGCAAACAAGACTAATTAATGTTGTGACCAAACACTTTTTTTTTATTCTTTTTTAGATTTTTGCGTAATTTAAAAACGAAATATAAATCCGCAAATTCTTCATTTTCAAATGATAGTCCTCTTCAATCCTTCTTAAAACATCAATAACCCCAAAATTCACTTTAAAAATTCGCTTTTTGGTCAATAATTGCGCGTTTAATTTACCTCGGCAGATTCTACTGGCATTAATTAATCAATCCTGTGCCCACGAAACTTATTTTAAAAAGCAAGCCGCAAAAAAATTGTTCGCTGATGATGGCGAAAACGAAAAAATCATTCGTGGCCAATTCGAAATGATGATCGACCCGCGCAATTACTTTGCCTACGTGCAAATATTTTTATGCCTTCCGGCATATGTGCATGTCAAAGCCACGGAGTGCGAGGAGCTGAAAGCCGAAATTTATCAAATTAAGAAACAAAATGCAAGTATCTTTGAATGACATATTTAACGAAAAAAAATTAATCGCTAAAATTTAATAGCTGTAATTCAATATTCATATTTAATAAAAGAGGTACATCTTAAATGCCTTATTAATCGATAACATAATAAACCTATCTATTTAAAGTTTATAAATCATGAATTCAATAATATATAAAAAAATTTCTAAATAATTTTAATGGATGAGCCGCATTATTTTACAGCAAATTAACAATGTAAATTAACTAAAAAAAATTACCATAAGTAATAAAACATAAATCGCTAATTTTTAGAAAAGCTAATAATTTCTTCAATATTATAAGATAAACCAATTAAAATAAATATTTTAATATATGTTTATAATTTCAAAGAAATCTATCAAGCATCAGTAATGCAAGAAACTAAATTAAGAAAATATTAATAAATATTTTTTTCATCACAGGATGATTTTTTCAACAATTTAATTCTTGTAGCAAAAAGAACATTTGGAATAATAATTTTAAAAAATAAAAAGATTATTGTATTTTATGTAACAAAAAGCTTTCTCATAGAACCAACACAATTACGTCGATTTAAACATGTTTACATACAAGATTAATTATAACATTAAATATAAATAAATTTAAATCAAAATATATCAGTTAATAAAAATTTTGTTTTTAGTGTCTAAATTTAGTTTTTTTCTAATGTTTAAATAAATTAAATTTTAAAAAAAATTCTTTAAGTAATTTTTAGAATTACCCATTTTTATAAGATGAAAGAATTAAAAATTTTAAAAAATTAGTTCAAATAAATTGAAAATAAACAAAATTACAATATTAAACAAACTTATCCGAAGATGAAGAATCTTTGCAATAGATTTGAAGACGCTTTGCAAGTGAAATTATAAAATATCATTCATCGTTTAGTCTACTTTAAAGTTTGAAATATTTCTGTATCGAAGACAATTACTTCAATTACAAATTTAATTAAGTTTCCTTTGTATCGATAAAAAGAAGACATTTAAAAGGTTTGTATTAGAAAAATTTAAAAAAAAGAAAAATTATAAAACTTTTTTATAACTATGATTTTGTGCCAATATTCACAAAAAAATAAAGAAAATCCAAAATAATGGTATGACGGTTTATAAAGATAAAAAAAAACAATGAATAATGTAACTAATATGAAATTCACAGATCTATTTTTTTAAATTTATATTAGAAAAATTCTTAAATTTGGCATATCTTTCTAAACAGAGCCTTTCTTAAATAGAAAATTAATCTAATTTCTGTTGAACTAAAAAATATTGGCTTAAAAAAGATTTTCAAAAATCCTCTCACCCTAACAGAATTTGTTCAATTGGTTATCTTTTAATGTATTGATTATGCTTGAAAAAAAAACATGTTTTGTATTTAAGAAAAAAGTTGACTTTTATCTAAAATATTTTAAATTTTATGATTTTTCTTTTCGCATTTGTAATCGAAATTGGCATGATATACAATTCGGAACTATTTCAATAATTCATTTCTAATTAAATTTCATTTATTTTGATAAAAATATGAATTTAGAGATTCAAACAGTGAAAACATGAATGAAAAAAAAGAATCAAAATAAATTTATAAAAAATTAGATTTTAACAATAAAATCAATGAAAATTACAATAAAATAAAGGAAATATTTATAAAAATTAAATTTTAAAAAAATCTTAATTCAATACTTAATTCTCTGCCCATCAATTGAATACCGTTTTTTGGAACATGGAAAGATAAATAAAAACTTATAAATAAAACAATTGAATGAAACGGGAACATTAAGCAAAATTTTTTGAAAATAAAGAAATCTATCTAATATAATGTATAATTTCAATTCTTTGTTAAAAACATCAATCTGATTTTAATTTTCATTAAATCAAATATTTAAAAAACATTATAAAATGTCTCCGCATTTCCAAATTATTTAAATTCGTTTGCGTGCTTTATAATTGAGAGGGCAAAAAATGATTATAAATCTAAAAAATAAAAATAAAAATTCTGTAGTTAATTTTTAATTATATATTAATAAAAAAATAAATCTAATAAAAACAAAAATTTTCTAATCCTATTCATTGAAAAATAATTATTTTTATCATTAATATAAGAGACTTTCAATAGAACTCCCACTTAATAACTGATTTTCCTATACTCCATAATTAAAATTTCAACCCTTTCTGAATTTCGCCACATGATGAGTAATTGTCATGAATTTGTGCTTTAAATTTTAAACTTCAATAGAACTCGGTTATAACAGATTTCCTATACTCTATAATTTTAAATTTAACTTTTTAAATATTCGTTTTTAAATTCTATTGTAGAAAAATTGGGAGAAATTAAACATGAAAAAATCACTATTTTTAATAATAATTTCTAATTAATAAAATATTTTTCATTTTAAAATAATTGATAACTTTTTGTTTTATAACTTATTTGTTTGGGAATTTTTTGTTTATATATAAATTATTCATAAAAAAATTAATAATTGAGTGCGAGAATAATCAAATTATGAAACGCACAATGAGAGTTTTAATATATAAAGAAACTTTGTTAAACTAAATAAAATGTCAAATTTTAAACAAATAAAAGAAAAATAAATTTTTTAACAATTGGAAAAAATATTTTTTTCTTTAAAATAATTAATAATTCATAAAACAAAATTTTTACAAAAATTTAAAACAATTTAAGTATACTATACTAAAATGTAAATGCAAACTAAAAATACAAACCTGTTTAATGATTGTATCTTGAAAAATAAGTTAAAATATTTAATTTTTCAATCAAAATAAAAAAAAGAGTATTTTAATTAATACTTTAATAAGACAAAATTATGATTATGTCTTTTCGGGTTTTTTAAACGCATCAGCAAAAGAACTTTATATATAAAAAAATAATTTAATTGTTTTTTGTTTTTAAAAATAAACAGTATTTTAAACGGAACAATATGAGTTAAAAATTTACTCTTGTGAATTTATATTTATTTTTGTATTACCAGTTTTTCTACCTTTGTCCATTCAATTGTTCTTTGCCCATTTATTTGTCAGCTCAAAGGCATAATTCTCGGTTGATGTCAAATCACTCGATTACTTTTGTTTTTTCATTTTTTAAATATTTTTTCTGTATATTTTTGATTTTTTAAAAGTATTTCGATTAATATAAAAGATTATTTTTTAATTTTATATTATTTTAATAAATTTAAAGAATATATATATAAATCACTAAAAGTTTGCTATTTCTCACTTGGCTTTTCTACTTTTTGCTTATCTGTTAATGTGCCGTAAGATCAGACAAATGAATTTGAAGCAGCGCGTTTTGTTCTCTCTCTCTCTCTCTCTCTCTCTCTCTCCACCCCCTCCATCTATGAGAAAAATTTTAATCATTTATTTAAAAAATAAACAAAATTAAAAGAAAATTAAAAATTCTACACTCTGATTGTTAAAAATATTGCAACAAAGAAAATGCAAAAGTGAAGAAAAAAAAGTATAATGAGCTTATGAGATTTATAAACATTAATGTTCTTTTAATTATTATATAAAAATGCAATAATTTTTTCATTAATTTTAAAGTGTAAAAATTTATTTAAATAAATAAACAGAGAAAAAAAAATAAAATTTCAGCAGAATGGGTATTGTGAATTTAAAGAAATCTTTTCTACTAGAGATATTGGTACTTATCCGTTTTGCCACCCCCATGAATTTTTTTTTTTAAATAATTTTTCTAGGGTAATTTTATGCGCTGAATATGAATCAAACATTAGTTTTGGCTAATTCCGAACCACTGACCCGAATTCTTTTGTCAAATTTTGTTCACAAACTTTTGAAACCCCCCCCCCGCATTTTTCTAAAATAAAAATAAAAATTTAAAAGTCGTGTAAAACACCTTTCATGGAGGTTTTAGAGTATAAATTTATTTTTAAAAATTCATGCGTTAAAAATGAGCCATATAATTATTTTGAAGAGCCAATAAAAAAATTTCTTTGAGCCGCTTTTGATTTTTTTTTCGGCATAATATTGAGGAATTCTGCTGAACTTTGCCCCGCGCGCACGCACTAAAACCGACTGCTCCGGAAGTTATTATGCCGCTCAAATCATTACAAAATATTTTATTTATGCTCCCAAATTTAAAGCGCTCACGGCCATTTTTTTACATTGAGGAAAAAGCTTTCAGAGCCGCCTAATATTGTCATGCTCATTTGTCAGTCGAAATTCTTTTATAGGCCAGCAGGTAAAAAAAAAAAACTTATTTTGTTTATGTATACGGCAAAACATAATTCACGACTTTTAGGCCTTTTGTCAAGATTTGTTGGTAAAAAAAAAAATTCATTATTTTGGGTCGTTAGATACCCATTGACCACGATGAATTTTGTCCGTGCATGCATAAATTTGTTTTATTACTTTCACCGACTGTACCGGAAGTATTTTACAGCTCTGAGAACCCTATCTGCCGATACATCATACGAATATAATGTGAGTGTAAGCCATTTATCAGCATTTTCTCAGATTATAGAAAGTTTAAGCCATTATTGCAAAAGCCATTTGCTTTTCAATGAGGCCGAAATACAGTTATTGTTATTATGGCTCTGACCATTTTTGTGAGACAGTTTAGTCATCACAATTTATTTAATATTTTATTTTTCCGAATTTTGGCTCTAGGGCCATCTGTCAAGTTATGGAAGAGAAATTAAAAAAAAAAATTTTTTACAATTTTTTGTTCAGTTTACCCTAATCTCAAATTTTGAATGTTCCAGAGCCATAATGATGTGACAAACAAAATGAAAACAAATTTGGGAAATTTTCTAGCTTTTCTCAATTCACTAATCGCAAAGGGCATTTGCGAAATTCAAAAAGGGAAAGAATTTTGCGAATTCCTCATTAAGGCTCACAGGAAAGGAGAAAATTTGAGTAATTTTTGGATAAACTCCTAATATCGTATTGTTTTTTAATCCCTTTGGTTTGCTTAAACCTGATCAATATTTAGACCGAGTCTATTCTCAGACTGAGAAGCTTGGAGATTTCTTAGCTTCCAAAGATGGGCCATTTAACGTATTTTTTAAGGGTTACTGTAACGATATTGGCGAAACAAGTGAGAATAATCTAAAAGTTCAAAAAACATTGGGTTTACCATGCGAATTTGACTCAAACGGGCACCAAATAAATCCCTGATTTTTAATGGAAGGAATCATCATGGATATAAATAGGTTTAGTAGGAAAAAACGAAATCAAACTTTCAGGACAAATGATTCCCAACAGCTTATTAACAAGGAGACCTCACAGGGAAGCTGAAATATTTAATTATTTGAATTATTAGCCGTTACCCGAGCTATTTCCAATCTGAGTTTTAAACAAAGCCCTCGGGCAACTCTGTCAAGAATGAAGGGACCAGAGTTATTAAAAAATTTATTTAGTTGCAATCGAAACGAGTGTTAAAAAAAGTAAATTTATAATCTTGTCAGTAATGGTCCAATACCTCAATAAAATTGATTTAACAACCCGCTAGATTTCTATCATTCGATTGTCCTCAAGTGAACAGTGAGAACCTTTAATCTTTAAAACGAACCTTGTCATCAAGCTTGGAAGCTAAGGTTGAGAGCCAAGAGGTGCCAATTATCACTAATTAACCTATCATTGGTCATGAGGATTGGATAAAATATTTAGAATTTTGTGAATATACACAAACCAAAATTATTTTTGATAGAACATGGATTTTCAATATTTGGCACAATTCAATAAACTATTATTTTAAATGCCCTTTCTGATCATTTCATATTAGACCGAGATTTAAATTTTCCCCCTTTACATACCAGAATTTTGGCCCGAAAGTTTCTTTTTCATTACTTAAATTATTTTTTATTTTGTTCTCTTAGGGGAAGGCAGTCAAGACAGTAAAGTTTTTTTCAAGAAAATGCCAACAAGTATAAACTTTCCTTTTTTACATAAACAAAATACGGACAGGTAAAGAAGTCAGTATTCAGACGCATTAATTTTTTGAGAATGCCTAAAAAGGTTTTAACGATTACCCTTTTGAATTAAAAAAAAAACGATGTTATTAATGCAAAATACTGTGTGAATGTGTTTACCTAGGTTTTAAGTCAATCATTTTTTAGCTTTTTTAAAAATTTTGCTCCCTTGGAGGTTACAGTCAAGGTTATTTTGATTAAAGAGCGATTAAAACATAATTTTTAATCAATGCATTTGCATTAACTTTTTTTTCTCATCATATTTTGAATTTGCATTTTTATGAAAAATTTTGTATTCTTTATAAATTCTATATAGTTTGATGTCATAAATGCAGTGAAGTTGACCAGTTTTATAATGAAGTGAATGCCCTAAAGTTGTACCTCGCTTAATCACTAGGGATCATTTATTTATGTAAGAAAAATCGCGAAATATGTAAATAAAATATGTATAAAAAACACTGAAATATGTATGAAATATGTACAAAAATCCAGAAATATGTACTAAAATATGTAAATAAAATTTTTTAAATGGTGATTTTTTGGAAAAAAATTCTTTCTAAAGGGTGAAATAGGCACAAATTGCCATAAAAATGACCTAAATAGGCTTAAAATTATCTTTTAGTAATTTAAAAATTAATTTTTGGTATTCCATTTTTTAATTTTTTGGGGGACATTTTCAAAAAAAAAATTTTTACTTTTCGCAAAAAATTTCTATAAATTCTCAAAATTTTTGAAAAAAATTGCGAAATTTTGGATATTTTTGGGAGTATTTCATAAAAAATTCCTAAAAATTCTCACAAAATGCAAAATATGTACAAAAAAATGTGAAAAAGTCCAAAATATGTATAAAAATATGTACATATGTAATATGTAGAAAAATCCGAAAATATGTGAAAATATGTAAATAAAAGTCCCAACTTTTGTTCGCAAACACAAAAAAGAAAGTGTTTTTCCTACTAATTAGAGCATGGAGAATCCAGGAAAAAAACATGTATTTACATAAAAAAATGATCCCTATTAATTATGTTTTGGTATTTATAAAACCTTTTCTATCAAATAGTTTTTAAACAAATTATTCATTAAATTTTATATGTTATTTTGTCATTATAATACGATATTCAAGCTAATATGGCACTCAGATTTTTCTTCCTTTCCTAGCAGTTTATTAAAATTTTGAGTAATTTATTAAAAAGTAAAATTATGTAATTTTTTTTGATATTTTTTATATCTAACTCAACTTAAAAACCTTTCAGCAGTATTTTCAAATTTTATTATTGCAATCAATCGATGTTTTTTATATTGGTTATGTTAATTTATTATAATATATAAACGTTTTTATTACTCTAATCTTTTTTCAATTTTATAATAATCGTGCACAAATCTTATTTTTTGGTAATGGTTCGTTATCACGTAAATTTTAATAAATATTTAAGTGTTTAATTGTTTATTATTGATATATTTTTAATAATTTTAACTATTATAGTATTCTCATTTATTGGTCATATGGTCTAATGCTATAAATATATTAATATGGTAAGACGCTTATTAATATATTTTTCTATAAGTTTATTATTAGTAAAATCTTTCAAAATTTGTAACAAATTATTTTCTTTGAATAATTGACTTTCATAGACATTTGATTGAAGCTCTTTATTAACAACTATTTAATTTAAATATTATTCATAATTAATTACTTCTTTGTTTTTTTTACTTCTTAGACAGAAAATAGTTAATAATTTATATTTTTATACTTTTCTTTTTTAAATTTAATAGTTGAACAATAGGATTTATATTTTTAATTTTTAGATAGAAAATTTCTAATTTTTGTTAATGACACTTCAAATATTTATATTTATAATCACATTGACGCCATTCTTTTTCTTTGCATGTGAGTTTTTAATTGATGTTATGTTTAGAAAAAACATGCTCTTTATTTATGCTTCTAGGTTTATCGTTTGAAATTTAAGTTAATCATTTTTAAAGATATTTAACTTAAATTAATCACATAATTTATAGGAATTGGTGTTAGTATTATTTATTTTTTTATATCATTCACTTTTTTTTAATCGGTTCAGTAAAGTTTATATTTTGACACATTATCATCATATGCTTGATAATGTTAAAAATTTATCATTTATTGTGACTTTTTTCATTTTTATGGCATTTACAATTTTCCATTTAAATTTTTTGAAAAAAAATAAATTAAAAAATTTTCAATTACATAGCCTAATTCAAAAAAATTTAATAAAAAAATCACAAAATATTTTTTTAATACGATTAACAAATTTTATTTTTTAATGGAGATTAAGTTTGTATTTTTGTATTAAATTTAAAAATTATTGTATTTGATTCATTAGATAAGCAGATACATAAATGTTTCACTTCAAAAACAATATTATAATAATGACGATTTTACTCGTTTCGTGATCGTGTGTTGTTGATTTGGTGTTGAGAGTAAAATCATTAAAATTTGTTATTAACGTAGAGTTTAACATGAATTTTTTGATTTTTTTCGTTTTAAGTATTTATTATTACGAATTTCATAATTACTTAATTTTGGGCGATTACCCGCTTATACGATTGATAACCCAATTTGAAGGAAAATTTTATTTATGAATTATTTCTTTGTAATTTTTCTATGAGTTATTTTATTGAATTAGACATTTAAAAACATTCTATATTAGTTTATTTTTATAAAAAATCTGTAGATATATATTTTCATAATTTAAACTTTGATGTTTATAAAAAATTAATTAATACTCCAGAAATCACTTTCGTTCTATTATCATTTTAAAAGTCCTGGCTTTTCTCACTCTGATGATCGCCTAAGCGTGAACCTTAAAATAAATAATTAAATATTATATTCTCGTTAATAATCACATTTAAATTTTAATTTTTGAAGTTGCATCATTTTGCCGCCTTTCTACATTTTCACTCGGGCTTTTTTGGTCTCGAGTCTCAGGTTTTCAGTAGACTTTTTTTACATCCAATGGTTGGCTTTTGGTATACTGATAATAATAAATGTTAAAACTTAAGAAAAACATGAAATTTGGTATTCTGAATTAGTAAATCGAAGAACAAAAAATTTAATTAATTTACTAATTTTAATTTAATGAATTTACTTATTGATTGAATTAATTCTTATTTGTATTTCAGTTTTAATTTATATAATTTTTTTGCTATCTAGAATTGTTTTGTGGTCAAGCATTTGAAAATTGATTCGCTTTGAGGATTTTATAAAATGCATTTTTATCTTTCTGCAAAATTATAAAGATTTTTATTTCATAGTTTATCCTATATCGCAATATTTCAGTATTTTTTTATCACTATAAAAAGATTATAGATTTGTATTCAGAAATTGCAATGTTATTTGTTATTTTTTGTGTTCTTATTTCAAGTCGTAGAAGATTTTATATTTTGTAAATTTTAAATATATATTGATTTTTTATTATCCTTTTATTTCATCTTTAATTATCAGCCTTTTATTGATACTGTTAGTTCATTTAATATTCAATTTTTTTAAATTAATTTTTTAATTTTATTTATAATTTAATTTTTCTTAACCTTATGAAATAAAAATAATCTTATTACAAAAGGCATGTTGAAAATTGTGGAACCAGACAGATGTCACAGAGACGATGTTAACGCCATTAAATATTAAAAAACAAACGCTAATATTTGTTAGTATTGCGAAAATACCCGTTTTTATTACCCTGGTTAGACATTTATTCTAATTCCATTAAATTATATTAAAATAGCAAATTTTTATTTTTTTATTTAAATTAAATGTCCGACTATTATATCCCGGATTTCGTTGTTTCGCGTTACTTTCTTCATTTTATTTATTGAAAATATTTAATTAATTTGTTAGCTTAAAAAAATTAGATAGATTATAATTTAAATTCCATTTAAATTTATGGTTTTTATAGAGAAATTTCAAATAAAAAATAACTAATAATTTAGATTATTTTGCATAATTCATGACCAAGCATAATTCATTGACCAATTTACACATTAAGGTTTTTATATATATTTCTGAAATAATATTTATTATATTGTTATTAATAACATACATGAAATTGATTATAAAATCTAATTTGTATAATTTTATTATTATTATGAAAACATAAAATGATTTTATTTGTGTTTTTGATTGCTATTAAAATCATTCAAATAATTTTATTTTCATTATCATATTTTAAAATCTGCGCACTGTTGCGACTTATTTTATCAAAATGTTGATGTTTTTTGAATAATTTTCAATTACGAGTGGTAAAAAAAAATTTAAATAACAATTATTTGTTTAAAATTTAGTTAGAAGAAGGCGTTTATTTGTAAAGTATGTTTAGTAAGCATTATATTAAATATTTTAAGCAATGAAAACAATGTAATTTTAATAGAAATTTATGTTTTAATCTGAATTTCTTTTGTATTTAATTGCATTTCTATTTGTTATTGCATTTGATTAAAAATTTTATTAATTCGCTAAATTAAATATGTTTGGAATAATTAAAAATTAGCAAAATATGAATTTTAGATTTTTTGAAATCTTATATTTTTATTTTTTAATCACTTTATCACCAATCATTTTCATTTTATTTTTACAAATTTCCGAAACAAACGAATATTTTGACAAATGGGAATAATTATTAAAGATTTAATATTCAATCTTTTGTTTCGTGTACTAAGTTTCTTAATACAGAACTTAAAAATTTAAAAAAAAATAAATATATATTTGTATATTTGTTTATCCATATTTTATTAATAAAACTTAGATCATAATTTAATTTTTTTAGTAAAATTATATTAAAAGATTGAATATTTTAAAAAATAATAAAAAATTATTCCTTGAAATTTTATTCACAAAACAATATTCCTAAAAAAATTGTTACAATATAAATTGGCATTTTAGCAGAATTAGGTTGTCATATTTAAATATTTGAATAGCTTCGGTTTTGTGATTTGATTTTTAAACAAAATTGAAGCTGTTTAAGTACTTTTAATTATTTGTTTAACAAAAAGTTGTTTGTTTTCTATGTTTGCTTTTTATACATAAATTTAATTATTTAAACAATTCAGCCAATAAAAATATTTTATATAATTTTTCTGAGGACCGAATATTTAAAAACTTGAAAATTCATTAAGGCCATCATTTTAATATTAGTTGAAATAATATTTTAATTGGATATTCATTTTTATTTTTATATAATCATATCTCTTAAGTGATAAGAAGAATTCATTTAAATTTTTGCAAACGATAAATTTTTTATAAATAATATATATGTTAGCAGTATTTTGAAAGTTAAAAAATTTTAAGATCAAAATTTGCTAAAAATAAAAATAAATAAATTATTTTAAATAATTAAATTGAATGATTTAATTTTTTTAAAATGCCAAAATAAAATGTGGTCTATTGTATAAGTTTATTTAATTAATTTTAAATGGGAGAGAGAGAGCTTTAATTCAGGGCTACCTTTTGTACTTATTTGGAGGGTGCAAAACTTACAAATTTAAAATGTACTTAATTTGAAAGAAAAATTATGTTTTGAAGCGAATTTTATAAACAAAATCATAATAAGATTTGCTAAATATTCTAAATTTCGAAAGAAAGTTCTATGAATACATTTTTTAGATGCTTAAATTATTAATTATTTACGTTAATGGCTCCACCAAACCGCAAATATAAATTTCACGCTGATTATGAGCGTGAATTTCAAGGCATAAAAAGGAGCAAAAAGGGGAATGAATATGCGAATTGTGTGCCGTGCAATTTTGACATTATGAAAAATTTGGCTAATTCCTAGCAAAATTCATTAAAAATTCTTAAAATTTTCCCCCAGCGGCGTCTATCGGCACCGCCAGCCCCCCAAAACCCCTATTTTTTTTTGGAAAAATGCGCCGAAAATAATTGTTAAAAATCTGATTTTTTGATTCTAAATGCACTGGAATTACCAATTGCTTATATTTTCGACAAAATTGTTAAAATCTTAAAATTGAATTTCAGAAATGTATAAATTTCTTATTTCTAAACCGATATTGCTCAGAAAAATAGTTGGCGGCGAGAAATATCTTGCTAATGCTTGATTTTGTTGAATAAAAATGTGATTTAAAGTTTGGAAGCATTTTGAAAAATGTACTTATTTTGGACCCTTAAAACTTATTTTTGACCAGCGATGTACTTATTTCGGGAAATTTTCAAGGTAACCCTGCCATAGATTAATTTTAATTCGCTTTTTTTCCTCCTCGCTACGGTTTGCGAGCAATCCAACTTTCTTATTAATTGTATTTTGAATATTTTCCAGGTAAGCGAATCTCAAATGTTATTTGTTTTTATTTATACCAAAAACAAACTAATTATTAATTTATCAACAAAATAATAATAACGATACTAATCTTTTGTTTTTAGCAAGTTAAATGTAAAAATAATAAGATACTTTGAACTAATAAAGAAATTATTTCATTAAATGATTATTTTAAAAGCGAATTCAAGTTGAAAATGAAAAAATCCTTGGTTTTCGTGTGAAATTATTAAGTGAAAATAATTAATAATAAATAAGTAATCAAATTAAATCAAACTTACATTAAAATACGTTAATTCAAAAACTTATTTTTTAAAATTTGCATAAATACATAGAATTAAATATAATAAATTCTAAAAGTATGTTGAATTTTAGCAAAGTAAATTAAAAACAAAATAAATATTTGATTGGCTAAACTCATGAGTGATAATTAATTACTTAAAATTAATTTATAATCAAAAGCGTTCGTTACACAATTTTCGATACGCAGTGCATTAACTAGAATGATAACAAAAAAAGTAAAAACCTAAAATTAAAAAATATAAAAATATCCTTTTTGACGAATGGTAAAAATTTTTATGAATTGATATGTTAAAAAATATTTATTTTTATTATATTATTTGATAGAAAAATGGTTATAGGGTGTAAAAGTAAAAGATAATTAAAAAAGGTAAACCAACAGGATAATTAAATCCAGTTATTTTAAATAAACATTAAATTTACCTTTTATAGCTTTAAACTATATCATTAATTTTAATACCTTATCAAAATTAACTTATAACAATAATTATGGTTAGTTTTATAACTCCTTTCTCGAGTACTGGCGAAATCGACCAATTCTCTCGTACACAATTTTAATAATAAAATATTTGATAAATTCAACATAATACTTTTTTAATCCAAATTAAATTATAATTATAAGTTATTTGACGGTCATTCTTCTGTCTCTATCATTATTTCAAAAAATTAAATTTGGTTTCTTTTGTTTTTTAAATCAAATAATTAAACAAAATCTTTATAACTCGCGACCCTAATCATAAGTAATTCTAATTGCATTTTAAAACCAAATAAATAAAGTTAATGACAAAGTTTAAAAATGCTATATACTCAGATTGACAAGTTGAAAATAATTTCAAATAAAATGTTTATATTAAAAATAAAATAAAATATGCATTACCAATTTTATTTAAAATATTTTATAAAATTTAATATATTTTATACAGCAACAACAAATTGAGAGACTTTAACAATTAGTAGATAATCAAAAAATCAAATAAAATATAGAATCTCTCTTTTCCATATAATTTTTTTAAATGTTGAATCGAAAACAATTAAAATATTATGTAATGCGATATCAACAAAATGAAATGTTTTACTTATTAAAATGTACCATATAATTTTTATTTAAAAAAAACAATAAAAATAAAAAACTTTGAATATTTAAACATAAATCATTAAAATTATTATATAACAAAAATTTCCATTTTAACCTATTGGACCCACCGGCATTAAAAATATGTTTTAACATCTAGACTTATTAATTCAAGAACTAGGAAATGTTAAATAAAAGTAGTTATAACAATTAACTGGATAAGAATATAACAATAAATATTTTATAAAAAAAAATTTCTTTCAATGAAATAAATATATGTATGAATTTAATAGAAACCAAGTGTCGGAAAAAACAGTCAGTAGAGAATTTTTGAAAAGTTGAAGAAGGAATAAAAACCCTAAAATAAAAAGTGACATTAATTTTGAAAATAAAATACTAATGATTTAAAATAAAGTTTTTTTAAAGTATAATAGTAGCTTGAATAATTTATAAATATTTAAAAATAGTGTAATAAAACGAATAATTTTTTAATCGATTTAATTATATAGAGCAATGAAATTAATTTAATATTCGCAATCGTAACTTAACAAAATCTATTATAAATATCAAATTAAATTGATTTTTTTTTATAAAAATAAATATTTTAATAATAATAACATGTAATTTACTTATTATGTAAATTTAATAATATTTACCTTCATATCGATTAAGTTAAAATAATATTTTTTAAATCACTTTTTACTTGTTTAATTCTCAAATAATCGATTTCAACAAAAGCATACCAATTCTCTTATTTTTGGTAATTAGCTGTAATTTCTATCTTATGATGTAAACGTTTAAACTTTGTAAAAAAAAATTATAAGTTTCATATTCTATAAAAAACTTTATTCCATGTTCAATAGTTCAATTTTGTCTTATCTGACTCAGGTCCTCCGATTGGTAATTTCTCCATGTATTACTCTTTTTTAAGTGTATTTAATCTTTTTCTCTATTCTTCTAATCAAATTTGTTATATTATATTTTCAGTCAGTTTTACTATTGTAAATAATTGAGTACAATTTTTTTTTATGAAAAAACTTATTATCGTACAATTGTATATTTCATGCTTTGCTTTCTTTTTAATATTTTTGATTTAAAATTTTTATTTATAAATTTTACAATCGTCTTTTATTTAGCTACTGAATTTTTAATATTTCAATATATTTTGACAATAATCAAATTTCTTTAACAATATAAATTAATTAAGTTAAATGAATTAATTTTTTCTTAAGAGGAATTTCGTTTTTATATTTATAAGAGCTGTTTTTATTTTAAATATATTTAATTTTAACAATAATTCGCATTCTTATGATTCTACAGTCACGTATTCTAATGCTATTCAGTTTTTTTTTTTTCATTTCTTTGCCTTGGTCTTAAGTTTAATATTTAAATTTTTCTTTAATTCATTTTCTATAAAAGTTGACTACTAAAAATTTGTACTTTTTAATCTATATTATATAGTTCAAAATATTAATTTGTATTTGTAACTTTTTTCATTAATAAATTTTACGAAGCTTCTTACAAATTGATCCACTGTTATGTAATGGATTTTATAATGAAATTATTATAATATTTTTTTCTTCCTAAAATTTTCGTGTATATGCTCCAGTAATAGGGTCAACGAAATTTTTTCCGTGTGATTTTAATCTCTTGAACTTCATTTAAAAATTAATTTTTCTTATTTAGTTAGTTTGGTAATTTATAAATTAATTTTAAATTTGTTTATTTATTTGATTGGACGTCTATATTGATAATTGTCTATTAACAATTTCCAAAATATTTGCTTCAGCAATTCACAGAATTTTAAAGTGTAAATAAATAGTACATACTAATATACTACAAAATTGAATTCTTGATCAATTAATTATTTTCGAAGCAATGTATAAATAAATTAATAATATAACACAAATACTAAAATATATAGCCTAGCAATCTTTTACATCTATTCCTCCTCACAATCCTTCACTTTATCATATTTTTTGCGTCATTCGATTTGATCAGTATGAGACTTGAAATGATCTCATAAGGGGGATTAGTTAAAATTCAATTTTGAAATTTTAGAATTCTAGTTAAAACGGCCACTATGAATAATTTAATAATTTATAATTATGAGTAGGAAATTCAAAAAACAAATATAAATAATATGAGCATCTGCCGAACAATATTTCTTACACCATAGCTTAAAATGGATTCAACCAGTACTTACTTTTGTTGAATGATTCGGCCAATTTAATTTTAAAATATTAAATATAAATGAAAATTAAAATCATTTCTTTAAAATAAATAATTTTTTATTTAATTTAAAAATATAAAAAGAATAAACTTTTATAATTTAAAAACTATTTAAATAAATAAAGATACTTTTATTTGCAATATTTTGAGTAATATCTTTGTATTAGTCAATAATGAATATCATCAATGCGCAATATTCACAGAATTTTCTCGCTTAATCCAACAGTATCTTCGGAATCATTGTCATCACATATAGAAACTTTATCAAAAATAGATAAATCTGCTTAAATAAATAATAATAAATATTTTAAATGCTATGTTATAGAGAGTATTGTTAATGATAAAATTATTCATATTTGTAATATATATAATATTTATATTTTTAAAGAAATAAGATTGGGTAAAACATTCTATAAGTTACCTATGCATTTATATTCTGTTGTTTTAATTATTAATTTTTTGTTGAATTTTTTCTCGTATTTCAGCATTTTAAATTCGGTCATTTAACACAATGTGATACTATCATTCTTTATACTTAATTTATTACTATATTTAATCCTTTTCAATATTTATTGATTATGTTGTTTATATGTGAATCCATTACTTTGCATATTTTTTCCAGAAGAATTATCAACTGCTCAAAAAAAATATATGGTTAGCCTTAAAGTTTTTGTTTGTTCTATAATTAAATATTTTATTGTATCGTGATTTTCATATTAAGAGTTTGGAAAAAAGTCTTGCAATTAAAGTCGTTTAAAGTTTTTAAAGGAATTTAAAAAAATATTCTAATACACTCAACCCAAATTGTTATTTATATTTTTATTTCTAATAATAATATATTAATAATTAAAAATTGAATTTTTGAATAATTTTAAACTAGAGATTTCGAATTTCCATTTTAATTTATTTCTATATCTATTTCTTAAAGGCATTTTTTGTTTCAATTTTTTTTACCAAATACGATCAATTTTTGGTTTTTCATTATTTTAATCCAAATTTTTCCGGCAATTTGTTTGATTTTTTCATTATAATTTTACATAACTTCTTGTAATTACTAAGTTTTCTGCATGACAATTTTGAAAATTGAAATCAAAATTTTTAAACGATTATTTCTATTTAATTGTATATATATATCTTACATATTAATTTTACCAAATGAAATTTTATATTTTTCAAGTATAAATAACAATATTTTTATTCTTTTCATTATATTTTATATTAATTTTTTAATTTAATGTAACCATTATTAATTCAGTGCTATTTATGAACTATGGCATGTACAGATTTTAGCAAAAGGTATACATTTAATTAAATTATACTTCTGTATAAAAAAATATATATTTTAATTTATATTTCTAATTATCTTTAAAGAGATTATTGGAATTATTGTCGGAGTTGATAATTAGTTGATATTCAATTATTATTATTATTATTATTATTAATATTAATGATGACAAATTAACGTTTAAAATACTTAAAATTTTCCATTTCAACTAGCGTAAAAACTTGTCTTATGGTGTTTTAGCTTTATGCCTGTCTAAATTGTATTTTTTTCTTAAAGGGTAAGGTTTTATAATTATGTCAATTAGAAAAATACAATCGATGTTTCAATCAGAATGTTTAATTTTGGCTGTTATTAATTCTTTATTGTATTTTTAACATTGTATCATGTTAGTTATTGTATTAGTATAGGATATTTTCAATTTTTTAAATAAATATGGTGTCGCAGCTTTTGAATATGTAAGCTGAACATCATAAATTTAATAACAATCTTTATTGAGCCAGTCGAGAATACGAGACGAGACGAGCCAAAACGAGATTTTTCCTATAAAAAATATTTTTTACCAAAAATGAAAAAATCGTTTTATTTAAAATTAAAGCATATTTCAAGGCACTTAATAAAACCGCTCATTAAAATACTGGTAATATTGCAGTTACTAATAGAATCCATGATTATCAAGGCAATTAGATTAAAGTTTATTTCCCGAGGCGTATTCGCATGTTGCTGTGCAACTTGAATATCTTATTTTAAATAAATTTATATTAAACAATAAAAAATTATTATAAACAACAATATTAATATAATTAATTACATTAAATTATTTTTTGCTTTTATTGAATAAAACATGCACAATCTTTTTATTGTTTTCATTTTCTTTAATTTAATTTTAATGAATTTTTTTACGGGGGAATGGCCAGGGATGAGAAAGCGTAGGGGTGTAAAAGTGAAAAGGCCTCGCCCGTAATAGCAAACCTCTGGAAGAGGAGAAAAATAAAATGGGAAGGGAAAGAGGAAGAGGAAGAGAAACTTACACAATAAAATGTCAAATTATATTTTTAGTTAAATTAAACTTTGATATGTTAAAAAACACTCAAATTTGTTCGTTTGGTAATATGAGATCGAATGATGCCAAGTTTAAAAATGCTCTTATTATAATTTATATAAATTAAATGCGTTAATCATGTTTTTAAATAGCTGATTCATTTTTGACATATTATTAGGATAATTCTTGGAACGCATTTTATTCCTTATTATTAATATTTCTGTAGATTTAAAACATTTCAATTTCATTTTCTTTTGACGATTTTTAGTGTTTTTTGGGGTAATTTGTAATTTTTTTTGAAGGCAATTTAAATTTTCTAATTTTATGAAGTATTAAATCTGTTTAATTTATAATTTCTTTTTAAATTTTTATTTTTATGCTTTCATAACTTGATTTTACAATTATAATTTGTGCACTATTATTATAAAAATAATAATAATTTGGTAATTTTTTATTGCTTGAAGAATCTATTATTTCGTAATCTTTGACATGCCGGAAAATCAAATAAATTTTTGTATTATTGGTGTAGATTTTTTATATTATTTAAAAGTAAATGATTTTATTAATTTATTTCTATTTACTAATTTCTTCAATATAATTTATAATTGAATCTTTTATCTTTTTCATATTTCCATAAAATAAAATGTTTTTTCTTCAACCGTCTGTCTTTTATAATTAATTTTAAGTTTGGGTATTTTTTGTAGTGGTTTTTATTTTTCAAACTAAATGAATTTTTTGCTCATTCATAAAAAAGACTTACATATAATGTTAACAGGCAAACTTAAGATTTGCTTTTATGAAATTATCATATTCTTAAATTAAAAAATAAAAATAAAATCAATTTTACAAAATCTCAACTTGAAAATGTTATTAAGGACTAAAAATTTAGCCTGTTACAAGTATGAAAACAAGATAACCAAAAGATTGAAGGATACTGAAACCAAATATTTGAACTAATAATTTTTCTAATATTTAAATGAATATAGACGCAAGCTTCCTAAAAAATTATTTATTCTAAATTTAAAAAACCACAAATAAAAATCTAAATTAAAATAAACCATAAATAATAGTTGTTTTAGCTTATAAAAAAATATAACAAAGTTTCATAAAATTAATTTGCATGAATATTTATTTATGTATTAATAATTTATATGACACAAAAAAGAAATCATCTCAGTGATTGATTAAATACAAATAATAAAAATAGAAATGAATTAAACATAATTATATGAATTTGAAAGTGATGGGAAAATAACAGTATAACAGAGAAATTCTGAAATACTAATTTTAAAATGAAATTTTTTTTAAATGAATCCGCAAGAGCGTCATACGGAATTTGTGTGTCTGCTCAATTCAATTTTTATTTACATTATTTTATATCGTCAACATAAATATAAAGAATATCTATCAAATATTAAGATTATTATTGTAAACATAAAAATTAAAGTAAAAACAATAAACATGAAGGAATAAAAAAAAAGTAAAAATACGACTATACAGAAAATACACTTATAAAATAATTAATTAAAAACAAATTAAATTTTTGACAATAATAATCAGACTTTAAAATAAAAATGTCCCAGAATACCATACAAAATAAATGATAATAGTAAGACTATAAAATAAAAAAAGCAATTTCAATTACAAATGTAAAAAAGGTCCTAGAATTCTGTATACAATATAAATGAATTGTAATAAATTAAATTAAAATCTAAAATAAATATTTATAATAGATAAAAATATGATAATTTTTAAATTCATATTTTAATCATTTACAAATCAATTATTATAAATTTAATGATTACATCATTTAGAAACAAATAAATAAGAAAATTTTATTAGCGCACATTTAAACTAATTAAATTTATCACAAGGTTCAACTAACAAATTAATTATTTTTCAATATATCAGAATTAATTCCAAAAAATTTAATAGCATCAAAATGATAGCATATTACATACAAATTTATGCATTAATAAGATATTTTTTTTAAATTATTATTTAATAAAATAATTTATATTAAATTACTACAAAAAATCAAAAAAATAAATGCTTCACTAGAAAACAAATTCAGAAATGCAAAATTAAATATAAGGTTTTTCGTTAACAGGTAAAAATAGATTTACTTTTATTAAATTACCGAGTTAAATTAACCTTTATTAGCAATTATGATCAAAAAATTCAGAAGATAGTAATAATAAATTTTTAAAATAACCAAGATGGAAGTTAAAGAATCGCCTTTTCAAGAAATAAAAATACAAACTTTACAATAATTAAAATAATTAAATGATATGAAAGAAAGTTTTGAATTTATAAAATTTTTATTTTTAAACGAAAGTTTTTGAAATATAATAATAATAAAAGCCGGATGATTTGTAAAAAAAATGCAATTTAATTTTGAATTTATATAAAAATAGCAACAAAAAAAAATACAAATAAAAAATCTGCGTACCCTTTTAAAAAAAAATAATTTGAAAATTTTTTTATTAAAAATTTAACATAATTTTTTCAATGGATAAAATAAATTCACGCGATTGTAATGGAAATTAATAATTAAATATAAAAATAAATTAATAATGTACCTTAATAAAATACTTTAAAAAACAATAAACGACAATTAGAAAACAAAGTAATAATAATAAACATATATTAAAATTAGACAAACGCTTAAAAAGGTTTAATCGGTCAGCGAAAAATATGGTGTCAAAAGCAAAGGAACTACAAGTATAATTATTGCAAATACCATAAATTTAATTTTTGGAAAAGCCTTATAATTGAAATAAAGTAAAGACTGGATTTTTTAAATATTGAAAATGCTGCTTCGCTTCCATTCAGATCTTTTTACACAACTTGTTCATTGGATGTCAATTTTTTGAAATGCAAAATTTTAATTATTGATACTAAATTAATAGTAATTAAATAATGAATACATAATTAAATCAACAAAAAATACTTCTTCTACATCTCCAACCAATTTTAAGATGGAGAAATAAACATGACTATAAGATACGGAGGACAAGACGATTTTTGAAATAAATTTTTTTAATTTGATATGTATTATAAGCAAGAAATGAGACATAATATATTGTTAAAAAGACATTTAGAACATAATAAAAAAATGCTTCATTTATTTTAATAATTTTTTTCAATTATTAATTATTATATTTAACTAATTTTTTTACCAGGCTTTAATTTATTAAATTTAAAATAATGAATAATTTAGAATAATAAGAAGAAAGACTATTTTTTTTTATAATTTCTTATATAATTTATATATTTTTTGATTATTCCAATTATTTTTTATTTATGCAAGCTTAATGTTGGTAGATTAAATTAAATTTTTATTTGTTTAATTTCATTTTAAATTTATTTGCATAATTATTCATTTCTTTATTTTTGTGATTATATTATTCGGTTTATTATTAAATAATTAAATAATGCAAGATATATAATAAATATCAATTTTTATTTAGGATAAATTCAGAGAAATCTCTCAAAGCAGCACACCACTGTTCAAAGTTTTCTTACATTTATGTAATTTGTGTGGTTTTATTTAATTTATAAATTTATAATTATTCTTATATTTTCTATTATTTTACTTCATTGTTAAACTTTATATTAAATTGAAAATATTTTTTGTTTATTAAATTCTTTAATTGCAATATTATTATTTTTTCTTCTCAAAGGCTAGTATATTTAAATTTTTCGAATTATATATAATGAAAATCTTTTCAGTTGTTTATTTGATTTAATTTTTTCATATCCTATTTTTGTGCTTCACCATATTCAAGAAAGTCAAAAAATATTTATGAGTTTTTTGTTATATTTTAAGATGAATGATTATTGCTTTTATTTAAAATAAATCGTATATTTAATTTTAAAATATACAACTTTCCTTTTCTGCGTTTTTTTATTTGGGATATTGAACTCCCGTTGAGTTCATCGATAAATGAAGCATTTGTTCTTTTTTAGGTTTTTAGTAACTCATAGAGAACATTTCAAAAAAAACTTTTGATAATTTTAATTTTATTAAATTTATTAAATCTTTCAAAATATATTATGTTCATTTTCATGTATTAAAATTTACATGCTCCTTTTTCTCGAGAATTATATTTTTTTAGTTAATGATTATATTTTTTATTGTTAATTCACGCGAATCCATTCTGAATTTTTTTATTTCTTGTCTTTTGCCATCATATTGAGCATGATATCTTAAATTTTATTATTATTAAATTTTCTTTTTTATAATGACTTTTAATGAATTGAAGATTAAATTTAAGTATGAACATTCTTCATATAATTTATGGTTTCCTTTTCCATTATATCAAAGGTAATATTTATTATAGCAATTATCACTGTTTATTATCTTTGATTAATTTTTAATTCGGAGGATTCGGCTTCCATGGCTTTAATAGAAATAGTTCTTTTCAGATTTATTTTAAACAAAAAATGTTCATGCTAATATTTTATTCATATAAATCATTTTAATTTTGTTTGAGAAGGATTTACAAATTTTAAAATGTTTTTAAATTTAGTTATATTATACAATGTTATTCATCTATAATTTAACCCATATGATATTTCTATCTCAAGGACATTTAAAAAATTTTTATTTTATGCAATGAAAAATGGTTAATATTCATTAAATGCCTTGTATTTTTCACCGGAATGGATTTTTTTCAACTTTTAAAAGGCTTTTTTTTGCGGCAAGCTTCTTCAAAAATATTGTGGGACGAGTCCGGCGGCGCCGATAGGCGCCACCGGGAAAATTTTCTAATTTTAATGCGATTTGTTTGGAGATTTTTGTCCAAAAAAACCAAAATTTGCGATTTTGGGGTAATTTTTTAAGAAAAAAGTGACTTTATGTCATAAAATTTCAAAAATTCTCAACCGTGAGAAAAAATTTATATTTTTATTGACTTAATGCCATAATTTAATCCAAGTATGTTATAAATTCAAAAATTTGTCAACCTTTTGATTTTTTTCCCATTTTTAAGGCCCATTTTCAAGGACTTCTTGAATTCAAGGATACTTTTAAATTTTCATGTGAGAGAGTCCAATTTTCAGGGCGTCCTTGCCATTCAAGGACGGATGGCAGCCCTGTCTTATTGTGTTAAAATTTTATTTTAATAAAATTTTATTTTATGTGCTGTTATATTATATAAGGCGTAAAATTTTTAGACAAATATGAAAATTATTTTTTGGAAATATTTAAAAATTATAAGGATTCATTAATATAATATATTATTTTTATTTATTTAACTTTTCCTCGGCTAATTTCTATTAAATTGAATTATTAGTTTTATTGTTTTTAATATTTTTTGGAAAAGGCAAATTAATTTCATTCTATTTCTTCATTACTAACTCATATTCTTGTAAATGTTACTTTTTTTAAAATTAATTTATTAACAAAAATAATTATTTGTTTAGTAAGGCTTCCGGAGCTATTTGTAAATACTTTTATTTTAGATTAATTTTTTAATTATCTTACGTATAAAATTATTTTCAATATGTAGTTTTGGTTTTGAAGATTAATAGAAATAATATAATTATGCAATTATACTTTAGTAAATTGTATTAGATATAATTTTTATTTGTCAAAATCCATTTTCATGAATGTAAAGCTAATGAGTCATTAGAATGAATAAAGTTTAACTAAAATAAGCTTTGTTAATGT